>JBBPBX010020523.1:4922-43288 GCA_038048925.1 Garcialebias charrua | reverse complement strand
AACTTTCCATAAAATGGCACTATATATATATATATATATTAAGATTGACCTCTGATCGTTTTTGCTAAAACAATGTTAAATTAATTAAAATTCCTCTCAAAAACAGTTTAAAATTAGCGCCTTTTTTTTACATGATAAATACGTTTTTTCCCGTCGCGCGATTATGACGTCACACACAGAATCGCCTCAACTGCGCACATTGTTTACAATGGAGAAGATACAAACGCGATCCGTCCAATTTAGCCATTTAAAACTTTATATTTTAGCGGTTTGTCTTCAGAGAAGCCAAAGTTATTTCCAGTAAACAGCAGGTTATAATTTTTTTTCAGCTCATTTTGGTTTTTGGAGACTTTTCACTTCAGGAAGTGAGCAGGTGTGTGATCACTTACACTAGCTGCAAGTTGAGAGGCAGAAGGAATTCTACAACATGTAAATCATTTCCACAGCATTGAAATGGTAATATATTATTTAATGTTTCTAATAATTATTCAACATTAATTTATAGTTAAAAAAATTAGTCCCTTTTAAAATATCTGTTAAATATTTTATTTTTTTATTTTATTTTGTTTGTGTTTTCAGGTTTCCAGGTCTCCAGTCCATCACCTGAGGCTCTTCCTGAACCACTAGTACAACCCAGACTTTCACATCACAGCAGGTAAGATTGCATCAACAAAAAGAATAGTACTCAACAATATTCTTTGATGTAAATCTGTTGATTTTCTGTGGTTCTGATGAGGGAAGTGACAAAGTGGATGCAGCATTCAGCCCATAATGGACCCAGATGTCCTCTGCGTCCAGACCTACAACACCTGGACATCCAGGAGCGTGGACAAGGAGGTGTTGGAGTCTGAAGAAGTGTACAAGCAGCAGGATGAGGAGAAACTAGACAGATGTCCTCTGCATCCAGACCTACAACACCTGGACATCCAGGAGCGTAGACGAGGAAGTGGTGGAGTCTGAAGAAGTGTACAAGCAGCAGGATGAGGAGAAACTAGACAGATGTCCTCTGCATCCAGACCTACAACACCTGGACATCCAGGAGCGTAGACGAGGAAGTGGTGGAGTCTGAAGAAGTGTACAAGCAGCAGGATGAGGAGAAACTAGTTCTTAATGACACAGCTAGCTGCTCAGTAAAATTGAATTTCTAGTAAAATTCTGATTTTGCAGATTTACAGCTGTAAAGTGTCATTTTTACAGAGTGATGAAGTCAAACACCACTTGCTGATATTTTTTAAACTCAATTTTTTTTGATAATCTGTTCATATTAATGTTTCCCCAGAGGTTTTCATATATTTGATAATATGGGATGGTTTTATTTTAATAAAATGTTTTTTTTAACATTCACCAATTTTGTTTTTACTAAAGTACGAGCTGTGAGTTGTAGATGAACGAATGAAATTAAAACAGATACACAAATATTCTCACAAAGAATAACTCAACACTAACAGATAATATAGTGTACTACTGTAACTTTATTTACACATAACTACAGAAACACTTGGTTCATTGTTATCCTTTTTTTCAAACAATATGTTCATTTGAACTGTCAGAAAAAATATTAAATTCATATTTTCATTGATTCATTTTCATCTCAATGCTCTGGCCAGTTGTAGTATTTCTGCATATTTTGATGTCTTGATGCACAAACGTAGCTTTCTGCAGCATCAGTCCTGGTGTTCTACAGATCATGAAGACGTCTCCATCTGTTCTTTAACAATATCAAGGTTTGTTCTCCTCCACCTGGGTCCACTCTTCAGGTGAAGACATTTCTGTGAATTGATGATAAAACACACAGACACACACAGTATATATTATATGCAGTATACTGTATATTAAGACAATGGGTCAAACTAATGTCATGTATTTCCATCATTTTAATGATACACCACTATAACACCAAGTGATGTCCAAATTAAATAGAAAAATAAATATGAAATATTTTCAACATGTTGACTGGATTAAATAACAAAGCTGACAAATTGAAGCAACATGATCAGCAGGAGCCTGTGCAAATTGTTTTGTACACAAACTAATAACTAATAATGTTGAATAATTATTAGAAACATTAACTAATATATTACCATTTCAGTGCTGTGGAAACGATTTACATGTTGTAGAATTCCTTCTGCCTCTCAACTTGCAGCTGGTGTAAGTGATCACACACCTGCTCACTTCCTGAAGTGAAAAGTCTCCAAAAACCAGCAGGAGCTGAAAAAAAATTATAACCTGCTGTTTACTGGAAATAACTTTGGCTTCTCTGAAGACAAACCGCTAAAATATAAAGTTTTAAATGGCTAAATTGGACGGATCGCGTTTGTATCTTCTCCATTGTAAACAATGTGCGCAGTTGAGGCGATTCTGTGTGTGATGTCATAATCGCACGACGAAAAAAAACGTATTTATCATGTAAAAAAAAGGCGCTAATTTTAAACTGTTTTAGCAAATATATATATATATATATATGTTGTGCCATTTTATGGAAAGTTAAAAGATGATGTCAGTGGAGCTTTAATAACTCTGGATTAATGACGGGTCGTGCTTTGAGAGCTGCTGTAATGCAGTCGTTGACGCGGTCTATCTTGAAAAAAAGATTTGTAAACTGTCTCAATCATATATATCTAAACAGTTAAATAAAGGTTTAAATAAAATAACATGCAACCTCCTAATAACAAACAGTCCAGGCTTAACATGAGACCAGAACCAGAACTTTGTTGTTGTGAATGTTATGGTGTGAGGTTAGCACGTAGCATAGCATTGCTAAGCTAATTACAGTAGTAGAAACGTAAAATCATGAAAAAAGTTTGAACACACAGACAGTTATACTCTGACACCGAGGCGGTTTCTCCTATGAACGAACTGTGCGGCCGCACAGGGCAGCCTCCAGCAAAGGGCGGTATAAGAGGAGATGCTGCTCCTCATTTTTTAAAATATTTTACAACTTTTGTTTTTAACAACATATAACACAGAACACCACTACTACGCTGCTCCTGAGCCGCCCCGCCCTTCATTTATTCATGTCCTCAGTTTAATCACCACATCAGCTGCGGGGGTGCACCTCCTCAAGCTAGGGCCACCCCACCTCCACTTTTACTTTCGTTTTTGTTACGTGCCCGGAGGTGACACGTAAGTGCGGTCAGTGGAAAGTTTGAACGGAGAAAAGAGAAGGATTAAAACGAGATAGGCTCTTGAAACAGAAGCAGCTCAATGTACAAACATTGACACATCTCACATAGCAGAAGACTCCGTGGCGGATCTCCCTTCTAAAGCTAGATTCATACTCGACGCGTCGCGCAACGCGCGAGGGTGCGCGCTCCAAAAGTGACCCAATTTCACAGTCCCCGCCCCTGCGCGTTGGCCCCGCGCGTGGGATTAGCGCGTGTCGTGCACCTCTGAATTTTTAAACTCTGCAAGCCTATGCGCGCGCGGTGGGCGCTACGATTTGATTGACAGGTCCCCACCGACAGCCTTCACCCTCTTCACGCCGGAGCCTGCAGCTGTTTGCGCCGCTGTGGTCGTGGAGACGGAGTCGCGACGCATGGAGGAATGTTTTGTGACACAAAATGTATTAAATTCTCCTTCGTTCCTGATCTGGAGTCGGACTTTTCTTTTGTTTTTTCGCCAAAAGTCACGTGATCGCTTTCTCCTCCGCTGACTCCATGCATTAAAACCGCAAATAAAGACAACAGTTCAGCACGCGAGCGGAAAGCTATTTGTTTTTGTTGTGTGATTTCAAACAGTTCTTCTTCTACGGTAGATTTCTTCTTCTACACCTTTCTTGCAACATATGCACAGGTTTTAGAGGGTACTGCCTCCTGCTGGTCCGTAAAAGAACAGCACTTTGCCATGCGCCGCCGTGCGTCAACCATAAACACAGAGGTGGAGGCAGTCGCAACCTCTTCCCTCTCCTGTCCTTCCCCCCCCCCTGCTGCTGGCAGCTCCACAGATAAGCACCTCGAACGCAAATTAAGATGGATTGGAGGTTTGGGCATTCGATTCTACAAACAAGACCTCTACAGAAGGAACGGCACAAGGGGAGCCTTCCCACCCTCACAGAGTGACGGAGGATACGCCATGGATTCCGCCCCGTGGATTCCGTGGTTTCCTGGAAGTGCTCTGTGGAGGTGAAGAATCTTGGATTATATTGGATTATGATGGCAGCGCTTTGCTTTTTTGGCGTTTGTGGAGCACTGGTCTATCGCAAAAGGGGGAGACTTCAGCAGGACTTAACTGCCTGGAGCACCCGACGTCTGGTCTGCGCCGTGACCTCGAGAAAACAGCTGTTTGTGAGCTTATCCAGAGGGTGAAACAGATCACCCACGGATTTGGACTCTGGACGTTGTGGCCAACATCAGAAATCAGCGCGGGCTTATCCAGAGGGTGAACAGATCACCCTCGGATTGGGACTCTGGTCAGCTGTGGTCAACATCTGAGGTCAGAGCTTGGATCAGTGGAAAAAGTCCCGAATTGGATTGAAACAGAATCGCCCTTACAGACTGAAGGCCACAGAAATTACAATGTGTGCCTGATGTGAAAATATTTGTTAATTCATATCAGACTCCCTTGGAAACAGCCTTGGGAAAGGCTGGATATCTAATCTCTCCTGAGATGTGCTTACTGTGGAAAAAATAGCTGCTGTCTGTCTTGTCTGCTACCCCCCCCCGGAGAACTTTTCTATGAGCGTTATCGGAGGCATCCGGAATGTATCATGGACAGATCCTCCCTGCCTCTGTCTCAACATGCAACATGTAACTGTCCTTATGTGCTTATAGTATGGTTTTTACTGTGTCATGCGGTGTCTTGCAGACAAAATGTGATACATTTTTTTTAATACTAATGCTGTAACCCCCATGTTTACTTACCTTTTTCACACCTTTGACCTTCATCCCGAGACGGATGAGAGAGGCCGCGCTGAAGAACATGTCATGTGTTTGAATAAGCAGCAGCTTTACATTCTCTAACCCTCTACTGGATGACTGTGTATACATGATCACGTTGTTATTGGTGAGAACTGGTGCAATGTTAATAAAAGCTCTTGTATCTTGTATCTTGTAAATGCATTTCGCTGCACGGCACAGTGCACGCGCAGCGCGCGCGCTCCAGCCTGCGGACCAAAGCGCAAGTCTAACTCAGCCTTTACCTGTTTAGATCCACCCTGCGTATCAACGGCTTGCGCCTCCGGAGTAGATCCTCCCCGGAACCAGGCTCTGCCGACACTGACTGACCCCCTACACTGTCAACACAATGGACCCCGCAGGGATTTGTGCTACGTAGGTGCTCTAGGCACTTTGGAGAGCTCCGCCAGCCTCATTTGGATCAGCCCTCTAAGTTGATGTTAAGGTTAGGGAGGGGGCCCTGTGAGCTTTGGTGCCCTAGGGGGCCCCTGGGTTTGTTAATCTGGCCCTGAGTCTGTATCACAACTAGAGAACACATTTCACAGTTCAAATAGAACACTGGAAACTTCCACATTGTAATAATCGTTGTTGTCCACTAGGAGGCTCAAACCTTTGCTGAACCCAGCAACAGACCAACAGGAGACCATTGCTGTAGTCAGGCTGCATATCACTTCTCCCTCCAAGACAAACTCCAAGAAAGGATTTTAGATATTCTTCCTCATCAACAGTCAAGAAAGCATCTGGCATATTTCACCCAAATGACAGAGAAGATCATCTCAGAAATACAAGAATCCAGCCTCATCTGTCGGTAAAACGAGCAGGCTCGTTCAAAGACAGGAAAGTGAGCACATCCCGTTCTTAGCTTCAGCTGTTTGCCATAGTCCGACCTGCACACATACTGAACAAAGAGGGAGTGTCTGCAAAGCATAATGTTAATGGTGCTGCCACGAGGAAGCATTCCTGTTGAAATCACACAGTTCCCTTGATAAGGCATATTTTTAACAAGTTGGCACACACCTAAAAAAAACAATGCAGGACAGTGTGTCTGTTTGATGGGCCCATGAGTTTGTTGAAGACATCAGAACAGATGAGGTTAGGCAAGGACACTCTACTGCTCCCCTCTCATTAATTTGACTGAAGTCTGATGAACACAGATCAGAGTATATATTGTACTTTAGAGACTTTTCCCTAAATATAATCCATTCTCTAAGGATTTCACAGAGTATTATTGAACACATCTCTAGTCCACGTGTGGCTTCTACCATCACTAAAACTAGAAAAAAGTTCTGACAGATATTGATCTGTCAGAGACCAAGAGCACACTCAGCGATGATGAAACGATGTAGACATGATGGCCTCCCTCAGAATGAGTGTAGCTTAAAGAAAATTTTACATTGGCTCACATTTATACACATTTCAGCATATGTAATGCAATAATGCATATTTAGAAACATTAACAAACATATTTCAACCCCCACCACCACCACCACCACACACACACTCCCTCCCCCTCTGTCTCTGTAACCATATAAATAAAATGTTTTTTTTCTTTTTATAATAATAATAATAATAATAATAATAATAATAATAATAATAATAATAATAATAATAATAATAATAATAATAATAATAATAATAATAATAATAATAATAATAATAATAAACTTTATTTGTATAGCACCTTCCTACAATGCCTTGCATTGACCAAGGTGCTTAACAGGACAGAAAATATAAAAACTGGTACAATAAATCAGTGAAAATAGAATAAAAAAACAACAGCAATAAAAGGAGGCAATGGAAATAAAAATGCTACATACTAAAATACCAAAGTAATAAAAGTTACACACTGAAAGCTTTTTTGAACAAGTGGGTCTTCAGTCTGGTTTTGAACAGAGTCAGATCAGAGGTGGCACGCAGCTCAAGGGGGAGACTGTTCCAGGCTTTTGGGCCGGCAACAGAAAAGGACCGGTCTCCCCATTGTTTGTACCTTGAGCGAGGCACCTCCAGCAGGTGTAGACTGTCGGAGCGTAAAGCTCTGCTGGGCTGATGGACTTTCAAAAGTTCTGAGATGTAGAGAGGTGCGAGTCCATTCAGAGCTTTGAAAACAAACAGCAGCAGCATGAACTGTATCCTGAACTGAACCGGGAACCAGTGTAGAGAGGACAGGACAAGAGTGGTTTTAATCTCTCGTCTTGAGCACTGTGTGGGCATCAGGGGTGTCACCCTCAATTGGTTTAGGTCCTATTTGGCCAATAGGAGCTTTTGTGTAAAAATGGACAATTTTATTTCTTCCACTGCTCCTCTTCCACATGGCGTACCCCAGGGCTCTATCCTTGGCCCTCTTTTATTTGCTCTTTATTTACTCCCCCTCGGCTCAATTTTTAGGAAACATGGGATAGCTTTTCATTTTTATGCTGATGATTGCCAGATCTATCTTCCCTTGGCACAAAACAATACTCTCCAGCAACTCACACACTGCCTTAACGATGTTAAGGCATGGTTTTCTCTAAACTTCCTCAGTCTAAACGAGAACAAGACTGAAGTCATGATGTTTAGACCGAGTTGCTGTCCTTCTTCCAGCATAGACCTTGGCTCACTGTCTTTTTATCTCACGGACTGTGTCACCAATCTGGGGGTGAAGTTTGAGTCTGATTTTAAATTTGATAAACAGATCAGCAGTGTTGTTCAGAAAAGTTTGTATCAGCTTCGACAAATTGCAAAAGTGAAACCAATCTTATAAAGACCTGACTTGCAAAAATTAATCCACCCTTTTATAACATCTCGTCTTGACTACTGTAATGCACAGTATATAGGCATCAGCCAGACCTCTCACGCCCGTCTGCAGCTCGTGCAGAATTCTGCTGCTTGCCTCTTAACCCAGACCCGTAGGCGTGAGCATATCACTTCCATCCTAGCGTCCCTTCACTGGCTCCCTGTGCATTACAGAATTCATTTTAAACTTTTGCTGTTTGTTTTTAAATGCCTGAACAACCTTGCCCCGCTATATTTGTCTGAGCTGTTTCAGCCTTACTGCCCTCCTCGATCCCTACGATCAGCTGATCAGTTGCTGTTGACAGTGCCTAAAACTAGGCTGAAGCTCAGAGGTGACAGAGCATTTTCTGTCGTTGCTCCCAGGTTGTGGAACAACTTACCCTTGAGTGTCAGACAGGCCTCCTCTCTTCCTGTTTTTAAATCCCTTTAAAAAACACACTTTCATTCTTTGGCTTTTAAAACGTGATCTTATTTTTATGGCATTTTAATACACCCGCAGAAAGACTGATACATGTATTTTTTATTTTTTGTATGTTTTTTATGGTTTTAATTGACTTGTCTTTTATGTTGTTGTACAACACTTTGGTTAACCTTATGGTTTTTGAAATGTGCTTTACAAATAAAGTTGATTGATTGATATTTCCGTGTGTTGGTCAAAAAGCGGGCAGCAGAGTTTTGTACAAGCTGTAAACGGGAGATGGAAGATTGATTACAGTATTTTCTGGTGTATAGTTCGCACCTGTGTATAGGTCGCATTGTCCAATTATCACCAATAGATTGGAAAAATCCCTAGATAGGTCGCACTGGTGTATAGGTCGCACCTACGTTTAGCTCTGCTGCAAATGTCTGCCACAGGAGCGCACAGCAAGGCTTTTAAGAAGATTAACACTTAAAAACAATTATTTGTTTGATAAAAATTATAGCAAATATATGTCTGAGCTGAACTTTTCCTTAATAAATGAACGTAATTGTGAAATGAGCTGGATTTAAAAAATTGTTTCACCGAAAGTGATAACAAGCCATATATAGGTTGCACCTGAGTATAGGTCGCAGGCCTTGAAAAAACCATAAAAAGGTGCGACCTATACACCGGAAAATACGGTAATTCCAACATACAAAGCATTACAATAGTCAAGTCTGGAGGTCACAAAGGCATGGATGGCCTTCTCCAGATCACTAAGGCTGAGGAGTGACTTTACTTTAGAGAGCAGACGGAGCTGAAAGAAGCTGGTCTTGACAACAGAACTGATCTGTTTATCAAGCTTTAAGTTGGAGTCAAGCTGCACTCCAAGATTTCTGACCACCGGGTTGAAGTGGGGGAGGGGAAAACCAAAACTGGGACTGGGAAGGATGTTGCTGGTGTCATCAGGTGCACCAAATAAAATGCATTCAGTTTTATCTGTGTTTAGGTGGAGGAAGTTTTGAGAGAGCCAGTGCTTAATGTCATTTAAGCAGTTGACAAGAGTGTTTGAACTGAGTGAGGGGTTGGGAGTGACTGGCAGATAGATTTGTAAATCGTCTGCATACATGTGAAAAGACAGGTTATGACGTGTGATGATTGATCCTAATGGCAGCATGTAAAGAGAGAAGAGGACTGGCCCCAGAATGGATCCCTGTGGTACGCCAGAGGTCAGGGGTTGATGAAGAGGATGACAGATCACCTATCATGACAGAAAAAGTTCTCCCAGTTAGGTAAGATCTGACAGATTTAACAAAAAAAAAAGTTTTCATCAGCACCTTAGGTTAATATTTTTGTTAACTATTTGAAATACTTTTCAGAATGTGTTATTGTTTTTTTTTTTACTTATAAAATTATAAATTTATTAAAGACCAGTTCCCTTGGATTAGCAGACTGGGATGGTGGTTCCCCTATTCAAAAAGGGGGACCGTAGGGTGTGTTCCAACTATAGGGGGATCACACTCTTAAGCCTCCCTGGTAAGGTCTATTCAGGGGTTCTGGAGAGGAGGGTCCGTCGGATAGTCGAACCTCGGATTCAGGAGGAGCAGTGTGGTTTTCGTCCTGGTCGTGGAACACTGGACCAGCTCTACACCCTCAGCAGGGTCCTGGAGGGCGCGTGGGAGTTTGCCCAACCAGTTTACATGTGCTTTGTGGACTTGGAAAAGGCATTCGACCGCGTCCCTCGGGGGGTTCTGTGGGGGGTACTCCGGGAGTATGGGGTACCAGGCCCATTGATATGGGCTGTTAGGTCCCTGTACGACCGGTGTCAGAGCTTGGTCCGCATTGCCGGCAGTAAGTCAGGCTCGTTTCCAGTGAGAGTTGGACTCCGCCAAGGTTGCCCTTTGTCACCGATTCTGTTCATAACTTTTATGGACAGAATTTCTAGGCGCAGCCAAGGTGTTGAGAGGATCCGTTTTGGTGGCCTTAGAATCGCTTCTCTGTTTTTTGCAGATGATGTGGTCCTATTGGCTTCATCAGATCGTGATCTACAGCTTTCGCTGGAGCGGTTTGCAGCCGAGTGTGATGCGGCCGGGATGAGGATCAGTTCCTCCAAATCCGAGGCCATGGTCTTGAGCCGGAAAAGGGTAGCATGCCCTCTCCGGGTCGGGGAGGAGGTCCTGCCCCAAGTGGAGGAGTTTAAGTATCTCGGGGTCTTGTTCACGAATGAGGGAAAACTGGAGCGTGAGATCGATAGGCGGATAGGTGCAGCATCCGCAGTGAAGCGGGCGCTGTACCGGTCTGTCGTGGTGAAGAGAGAGCTGAGTCGAAAGGCAAAGCTCTCAATTTACCGATCGATCTACGTTCCCACCCTCATCTATGGTCATGAGCTTTGGGTTGTGACCGAAAGAACAAGATCTCGGATACAAGCGGCTGAAATGAGTTTTCTCCGCAGGGTGTCTGGACTCTCCCTTAGAGATAGGGTGAGAAGCTCAGTCATCCGGGAGGGACTCGGAGTAGAGCCGCTGCTTCTCCACATCGAGAGGAGCCAGTTGAGGTGGCTCGGGCATCTGGTTAGGATGCCTCCTGGACGCCTCCCTGGTGAGGTGTTCCGGGCATGTCCCACCGGGAGGAGACCCAGAGGAAGACCCAGGACACGCTGGAGGGACTATGTTTCTCGGCTGGCCTGGGAACGCCTTGGGATTCCCCCAGAGGAGCTGCTCCAAGTGGCTGGGGAGAGGGAAGTCTGGGCCTCCCTACTTAGGCCCTGTTTACACGGACACTGTGGGGGGAAACGGAACTTTTGGGTATGTTAATTAGATTAAAAGTTTTGCGTTGACACGGATCTGCTCGAATCTCCCCCCTCCCTCATGCACCCCCCATTTCACCCACTGCGCATGCGTGCTGCTGAACCTTCACCCACTGCGCATGCATGCTGCCTCACTCTGCTGGCTGTCTGCTGTGTTCTTCTGGGCTAAAAGTTGAGCTAACAACAAGTTAACAACAAGTTAAAGCTGGATTTTGGATAAGAGTCGACAGATTTGACACCAAGCGGGACTGCTTCATCTAACAAGCTGCACACCAGACGCTGAGTGGACTGTGGACCAGAACCGGACTTTACTCCGTGATTAAACAGCTGACTTACAGCAGGTAAATCAACATTCTTAATATAATGTTTGCTTGTGTTTACTTTGATCACATAACAACAGAGTTTTTATTTATTTATTTATTTCTGCCAGGTGGAGCTGTCGTTCTAGCCTGGCCCTCGCCATTCCTACGCAGCTCCGCTCAATTCTCATTTCCCTTCACTGCTGGGTCTGGGACTTGTCCCATAGACAAGGATATCTCCGGTAGATTTTTGACCGGACCAATCAGAGAGCAGAAGGCGGAGTTTTGAACGACGTCGACTGACGTCGTCATTCAAAATGGCTGCCGCCACGAAGGAATTTTCAATAAAACAAGGTAAAAAACTATTATTTCTCTGCTGATAAAAAATGTATTTCTTAGCTGACGTTATATCAGAAGTGTTCCTGAGCAATCAGAGAGCAGAAGGCGGAGTTTTGAACGACGTCGACTGACGTCGTCATTCAAAATGGCTGCCGCCACGAAGGAATTTTCAATAAAACAAGGTAAACTATTATTTCTCTGCTGATAAAAAATATATTTCTTAGCTGACGTTATATCAGAAGTGTTCCTGAGCTTAACAGTTCCTAAATCAATTCACGAAATGGTCAAATCTGCTGGATTTAAATAGTTTCGGTTTGACATTTTCCAAACAGCCTCGGGTGCGCTACGAAAATAAATGATAAAAAATCGAATTTTATCTCAAATGTTTCATCTAGGCCAACAGTCAGTAAATTAGAGACATATAATTACACACTGGTAGCAGAAAAAATATCCACCGAGTGGTTTCTGAGCTTTTTATCTGAATAGCCTGGACCTCGCCAGGCTAAACTAACAAAACTCCGCCTTCTGTTCTCTGATTGGTCCATTCAAAAATCTAACGGAGAAATTGCTGTCTATGGGAGAGATGCCAGACCCTAGTACAAAGCGAAGTGAAGGACATGGGTCTGGTATCAACCAGGCTACTGTCGTTCCAACAGGCAGACCGGTTCTGATGGGTCCAGATGAACACACAGCAAGAGTCCAGTTCATTAACGTAGTTACAGTTCGGTTCACGTGTTTTAATAGTGTTTTCAGTTTAATTCTCAGTGTTTGTGTTAAGTAAAGTTTGTGGTACTGAATAAATAAAAAATAAACCTGGTGTCTTCATTTTCACAGCACTTTACGCACTGTTTAAAAAACGTAACGAGTCCAGATAGATACTGTAGTTCAGATAAATTTATACATCTCCCAAGCCAACATAAATACTGTTTATTATTGTTAAACTTATATTTTGCAGCGTGACACGTGAAATGTCCGCCTGCCCTAGACTGTCCGTGCGTGTGAGCTGCGCGCATGTGGTTACAACAAAAGATCAGCAGGAGATGTTTACATTATCAGCGGGGGGTCAGCTAAAAAGTTCCACCCTGAGAGGTGGATCAGGAAAGTATCGGATGCAAAGAGGGGGGCCAGCAGCGTTGTGTAGGCGATAAGCAAAGACGCAAAGAGAAAGTAGCGGTTACACTCAAAATACGCGCCGTGCAAACTGGCCCTTAGGCTACTCCCCCCGCGACCCGACCCCGGATAAGCGGATGAAAATGGATGGATGGATTAAAGACCAGAAAATTTAATTGGTCTTTTTTCTTTAAATAAATAAATAATAATAATAATAATAATAATAATAATAATAATAATAATAATAATAATAATAATAATAATAATAATAATAATGAATTTGATTTATAACGCACTTTTCATTAACAAAAATCTCAAAGTGCTACAAAGTGAAACTAAAATCAAAGATCAAATAAAAACAAGTGATAAAATCAAGTAAAATCAATGATAAAACAACAAAAATCAATGATAAAATCAATCAAAAATAATGATAATATCAACTAAGATCTAAGATAAAATCATGCGGAGGCAGAGAAGGCTCGCTTAAAAAGAAAAGTCTTTAAGCCTTGTTTAAAGTCAACCAGTGACTGTGGAGCTCTCAGGTAGTCAGGGAGGGAGTTCAATAGGCAGGGGGCAGCCACACAGAATGTGCAGTGTCCCATGGTCCTAAATTTGGTTCGTGGAATGTGAAGTAGATTACTGTTCTGTGATCGTAGAGTTAGGCTCGTTGGTTAGCAGGTGGATGAGTATGGAATAAGAATATCCTTCAGATAATCTGGTGAAGCTCCATGTAAGCATTGGTGTGTAATGAGAGCAGTTTTGTACTGAATTCTGTAGGTGACAGGAAGCCACTGGAGGTTATGGAGAATGGTTGTAATATGTTCAAATTTACGAGCTCTCAATAAAATCCTTGCTGCACTGTTTTGAATATATTGAAGCTTCTGAAGGTATTTACCAGGGATTCCAATAAACAGGGAGTTGCAGTAGTCGAGCCTGGAGGAGACAAAAGCATGGACAATGTTATGCTATATATTTCTTTTATTTTTTATTTTAATATTCTCAATAATTGTATTTGTTACATCTGATTTGATCATTTGTTAAATTACATCTGATCAGACTCATCTAAAAAATAAAAAATAAATTGTAGAAAGCTTCACAGTTCTGTTAGATGCTCGATAGAATTTGTTTTCTCCCAAATAGCCTCATCCTTCTTTCTACTAATGATAGAAATAATAATAATTTGTGAGGTTGAGTCCTTGTGAGAAGTAAAGAAAGGCAGCAGGTAAAACAGGTGGTCAGCAATGAGGTTTACTGAAAGTTTGTCCTTTTCAAGAACGCTGGTGTTCACCAACACATTTAGAACATTGATTTGTGAGCTAAATCTAGAAGTCTAAAACATGCTGCTAAACCAAAGCTGACTCAGATACTTCAGTTTGGCGTTTATCCTTTGAAATAATTTACTATTTCACAAATATGCTTTATTTAGCACCAAAATAATATGCAATTAAACAGATTGAAAGCATTTTGAGTCAACAAATAATTATGGGAAATTAAGTTATTAAAATAATAAAAATTATAATAGTTTTAAAAATATTTTAGAAAATATGGCCAATATATTTTTGGAAAAGCTTTTTTCCCCTCCAAAATTTTCATTTTAAAATGCAATATTGTGGACACTTGTGGTGTGATAAGAACTAACTGAAAACATTTAGCTGATCATGTGTTAATGTTTAAGAAACACTTAATAATTATCCAAATATGTGGATAATTCTGCTGTAATAACATAGAACATTGGATGTTTTCCAATTATATAAATTTAAAATATGTATATGTAATCATTTATAATACAAACAACTGCTGTTTTAATAATTAATTCTAATTAAAAAGTGAGGAAACAATGAAGGCAAATCCTCAGAAGTGATTCAGTACTGAGTGATGCCACCAGGAGGAACCTCGCACTGTTCACAGAATTGGAAATGAAAATGAGAATAAAGGAGTTTGCAGATCATCAGCAGGAGAAGAAGGAGCTCACCAACGGGACAAACAGCTAACGTAGTTCTGATACCAGCAGAACCAGATGACGTGAGAAGAACAGGCACATCGGTACATTAAAAAACAATTTTAAAATTGCATCTCATTAAGAGAAGTGTATATTTTCAGTCAGTTTTATTTATTCACAGATCCACCAACAGTATGTGTTTTTAACACGTAATATTTTGTTAATATGAATTAATGCATACATGGAGGGCTTTCTAAAAGGTTCTGCTAATTTGTAATTAATTTACAGAAAGTTGATGGAAAAAATGGCAAGTCAAAGTCAACTTTATTGTCAGAACTGCAATATGTACAGGACATACACAGGATTGAAATTGCGTTTCTCTCAGTCCCTCGGTGCAACAGTAACCATCTATCTAAACACTAAAACATTTAATAAACTTAAGCATAAAATAGTAAAAGTGTAACACTGTCCTGAGTTTTTCATAATAGTATAAAAGTATGAAAATTTACGCCAACACTGATACACCAAACACCCGATGAACATAAGCATAAAATGAAATAATAAAAGTGTAATACTGTCCTGAGTTTTTGCATAGTAGTATAAAAAGTATAAAAAGTATATCTATATGTCAGAACCAAACGAGGATGTTGTTTCTTCGTCGGACCCCGCCGCCGCGAAGCTGTTGCAGTGCGCAGAGTGACCCGGTTTCGTGGTTCCAGCACATCGAGGCACTCTTTCGCCTCCGAGGCGTGAACGCAGATGAAACCAGGTACTTCTTGGTCGTGTCGGCTCTGGATATGCAGTCAACCCGCAAAGCCATGCCGCTGCTGCGTGACCCGCCACACGTGGGCAAATATGGCGCCCTCAAAGAGTTTCTGGTTTTGAATCTCGAAGGATTAAAGGCAACTGCTTGCAGATCAGTTTGTTTCTCCTTCTTCACACGCTACAGTACTTCACACGCACCATGTTCAGAAGAAAATAATCTCAGCAAAATAAATAACACAAACTCATCATTTCACACAGCCTTGAAAGAAAAGCTGTCAGTCTTCAGCTACAACATTCTGATTCAAATAACCCAGTATTGTAGGAAATTCTTGGAAAATGAGTTTTAGTTGCTCTAATTGTGAAAAATGCACACACCTGATGGCTGCTACACAGACCAATAATTGTTTTTTAAATCAGGAACAAAAAAACAGCACATCTATTGCATGATACATATATGTAAAATGTCTCTGTTAAAGCCAAACGGCCCTCTGCACGCACGCACGCACACACACGTTTGTGTCATTGACCATCTTCCCAGCTGTCTATATTAAAGGAGACCACATATAGGTATTTAAAATTTTTATGTTATGTCTGTGTGCTATCTTGACAATATTAATTCATTTTAATACACAAAATAATTCTTAGATAATTAATTATACCCTTTTTAATTCTGCCATTTTTAACTTTCGTTTTGAACGACCGGTTTCTTGAAGTCCACGCCCTTCAACGATCTGTTTACGCCCTCTGTAACAGCCAGTATCTGTAATGTGTTGTTGTTTTAAAATTAGCTCTTTTTTTATTACTCATTTGACTTACTGTTAGTGCTAGCTTAAGATAACTTACCGAAACCCGTCTGAGCGCGCCGCAATTAGCTGCTCCTTTTAGCATGAGACCACCCGAATCCGAAGCTAATGTTAGCTTGTTCCTCTTCCGGTGTTCGCCAGCTCCGCTCGTTGCACGCGGAGATTTTGGGAGTTATCGCTGTTCCAGTCAAGACAACACAAAGTTCACCAAGTGTCTCCCGTAAATTAATCCGTAAGGAGAAGGTCCTCGCTGCTGCGAGGCTGCTGCGAGGGCAGCAGCGAGGCTGTACAGTTGAAGCTCCGCTCCATCGCGCCAGAAGAGGGTCCCGTTGCCGCTGGTCCCTACGCCGGGGGTCCGCTCGTTTAATTTTTGACGGCTGCGCGTTGGGAGCGATCGCAAATACACTAAAAATTGAACTAAAATATAAAAATAACAATTATACTTTATTTATAAAGCCATTTAAAAAAAACACAGCTGCAACAAAGTGCTGTACACATGAAATTAAGAACATATAAACAAAAGATGAGATGAAATCATGAAAAACAACAGTCATGTGTTTAATACAGAAGTGGGTTGAGCCTAACCAGGGGTTGCTAGGTGAGGGGCTGGACTCAGGTTTGAGGTGATTGGCTACGGCCTGTGACGTCAATAACTGCAGGAAGTGTGAATCCAGGTGTATTTATCAAAAATAAATAAATCTACTTAGAGTAAATAAACCACTGGGTGCATTTTTTTGGCACAAGGACTGTTTTTTTATGAAGTAAATACCCAAAGTTGAGTAAAAAAAACATTAAAAAGTGAATTTTGCATCTGTGGTCCCCTTTAATATAATCATTCTATCAGATTTATGTCCCGCTTCAGAAAAAGGACTCCAACTCTCTGGCCCCTCTGTTTTCATGTCTGGAGGACGTCAAAGCCTGGATGGCTGTGAACTTTTTAAAGTTTAATGAGGGGAAGACTGAGGTGATGGTTTTTGGAAGCTCCACTGAGACTCCCAAGGTCAATGTTGGTTCCTTGGCTCAATACATCAGACCTATTGTTACAAACCTGGGGGTCAAGATCGATGCCGGACTAAAATTTGAAAACCACATCAGAGCAGTTGTTAAAACTAGTTTTTTCCACCTGAGGCAGCTGGCTAAGGTAAAGCCAATTCTTTCCAAGCAGCATTTTGAAACAGTAGTTCACGCCTTTGTGACCACACGGCTGGACTACTGTAATGCACTCTATATAGGAATCAGTGATTCGTGTATCTCTCAGCTTCAGAGGGTACAGAACGCCGCTGCACGACTTTTAACTGGCACACGAAAGTTTGACCACATTACTCCTGTTTTAACCTCCCTGCACTGGCTGCCCGTACATTACAGGATTCATTTTAAAGTTCTTTTATTTGCTTTTAAAGCGCAAAATGGTCTTGCCCCGCCCTATCTGTCCGAGTTGCTGCAGCCATACACACCCTCTCGATCCCTCAGGTCATGTGATCAGCTGCTCCTGAGTGTCCCAAAGACAAAACGCAAGCTCAGAGGAGACCGTGCTTTTGCTGTGGCAGCTCCTAAACTGTGGAACAACCTTCCCTTGAACATGTAATGGACCTACCCAGGGTCAAATTAAGGTTTTTGAACTGTCCAGTGATGACCTTTACTGACCACTCAGTAAAGCAAGACATTTACTACAAAATCATTCATTTAGCTATAATCTGATAAATATAGTCACCAAAAGAGACTATTTCTATCTTTGATTTTATTCTAATGTGATCAAAAGAATAACTTTTGTCATTTTCATGATGTGTGCTTTTTAAGCTGTGTTATTCTGTGAGAGTTAAACTGTGTCCACTGCTGTGTTAAAGGGAAATATCGGGTCACAGAGACCCGACTGTTTTGTTTAGAAATAAGAAGACAGTTTAATCAGTTGTTTTTCATGAACAAGGCTCCAGCTTTCTCTGTCTGTTCCTAAACATTTCCCTCTGCTCTGGCTTTAACCTTGGGTATGATAAGGCAAGTGAACTCCTCTCTGTGTTCCTGCTTTTAAGTTCTAACTGTGCGGAAACGCTTCAGTCTTTGAATGGACAGAGAGTTTGAATGGACGGAGACCTGAAAGCTCTCTGCCTTGCAGCTGGTCAAGCTTGGTCAAGAGCCAAAGACTAACTTGTCAGCTAGAACTGATGGACGCCTCCATCCAGTTCCCCGAGCAAAAGCTCCAAAGTTCTTAATGAACTTTCTTTGAGAAACATCTCGTCTTGAAGTCAGCCAGAAGCTGCCACATGTTTCTGACGGCTGACGCGGATCCGAGGAGACGTTGGAAGTAAACGACCAGTTCAGACGTACGAGGGCCGGAAGGACTCTGTGCACCTGGGAGGCTGGCAATATCTTTATCAGACGCATCGTCAAAAGGTAAAGAGCGGTTTACAAACGTACCTGGGATTTAGCCGAAGTCGGATGGAAAGTGTCATCTCTGGTTACACTCGAGATAAATAACTTAATCTCTCCAACCTCTTATTCCTCCTACTCTTTCCCCTCTCTATCTAAGCTGGAAACTATATTTTTAAGCTAAAAGAGCCCACAGACTAAATATGTTAACATCCAATATTTATGTCTGTTGTGTTGAATTTAAGTGTGCTGACGTATTTGAATTGAAAGAAAGTGAAATCATGTCAATCAAGTGTAATGGTGTTAATTTAGTTGATTTATTTTAAATAAATGATAGTGTCTCTTTGACATATCAAACTAAGTTAACGTGTCCATTGTCACTTAATGGCTCTGTTTATTTATCCATCATAAAGATCACAGAAATATTGGGTAAACTGAAAAAGAAGAGAATCCGTGAATTTACTATTCAATCTGAATAAGTAAATTAATTAAGGTAAAAAGGAGGTCAGTATTAAACTGACCCCCCCATTAACCCCTTTACAAACATCAGACTCTTCCCTGTCTGTTTTTAAATCTCTTCTTAAAACCCATCTCTTCTCCCTGGCCTATGACACCATCTGCGATGTTGACTTTTAATAATTTTAGTCGCTTGTTTTATCTGAGTGTATGATTCCTCAACTTTTATTATGTGACTTTTATTTATTTTAATCATTTCATTACCTGATTGTGATTGTTTTGTTGTGTGTACAGCACTTTGGTCCTGTAGGTGTTTAAAGTGCTCTATAAATAAAGCTGGTATGGTATGGTATGGTATGATTTATGTATCGCATGACCATCTCATTTTTTACAAACACCTGGGGGAAAAAATAAATGAAAAGCCAAAATTTAAATTGGATTTTAGAGTAAATAAGTGATTAAATCTAAAAATATAAAAACCCAGTTTGGAGTTCTCTCCTACATTCTATAGTTTGTGAGGACCAGTGGCAATTTTAGCCTCTTTTTGGGGTCGCTCAAGCACCCGTAAATTTTAACTCAGCACCCTTGAAAAATAAAATAAACAAAAATACGTCATTACAGTTTTGTAAGGAAGCTTGGTTCTCAAACTTTAGCTTTACCCAAATATTGAATACATTTGGAATAAATATGGAATAAATGATGACACAAATAGGCCAGTAAAATCTGATTTTTTTTCACGAGTCAGATCCTCAACAGCACCTATCAATCCAGTAGGCCCTTCAGCAACTGACCAATTGGTGATCTCAATTTGTGGGAGGTTAGGATGCTTGAGAGAAGCAGAGCGTGCTCCATTCACGCCAGGAGAACTGTTGGTTAGACTACTTCTTGTTATGTTTATTTATTTGTCATATGAAGATTAGCACAAGGTCAACAGGGCAATGAAATGTTCAGGATGAGAAGAAATATTCAACTCGCAAAAAAATGAAACAAGAAATTATAAATCATTTAATAAAAGTACAAAATAAAGTACCAAAATGTTAAAAATAAATATGCCAAAAAGTTAAACATAAATATTTACAAATTATACAAGATATATAATAAACAACAACATGGTAGAATGTAACGGTGCAAGTAAGATTAATTAGTATGACTAATTATTTCACAGATAGTACTGTTAGCTTAGTATTAGCTTCTTAATGCTCTCTAAAATAGTTATTGAATTGTTTACGCCAGAGTCAGAGAATCTTTATTGTCATTTGCACCGCATGTGGTACATGTGATGAAACGAGATTATGTACACAGGGTCCCAGTTACATCCAACAACAAAATGTAAGAGAAAAACAGTAATAACATCTAGGATATAACTAAGACGTACATGTACACGTACATGACGCACACTACGTACATGTAAACATTAAAAATGTCCGTAAACGTAGATGTTTAACAACCCAATACAATACACCAGAATGCAGGAAATGCCATCTACTTTGGTAAAAAAAAAATCTGGGGCTGGACACCCCCATCAGTGCTTCATCCCCACATTACAAATGCTTCTGATGCCAATTGACACTGTATTTTTCAAACCAAGAGCCGTTGTCAGCTTTGGGGGCTGAGCACCCATTAAGGTCAGAATCTAGAATTGCCTGGTGAGAAATATGTTTTATTCCTTGTTACTGACGTGTTGTTCAGCTCTGGTGACGTCCACCCAGCTGAACAGACACAACACTTAAATCTGGACAATTAACGTCACTCTGGGTTGTTAGGAAGGTTGTGAAGAATCAGTTTGACCAACCAAAATAACAATTAGTGACTTTATTGAATTTATTTATTTTTTACATAAAGTCTGAAAACAATTTTCAGCAACTGTGCTAAAGAATGTCAGAAAGGGTTCAATAGATTTAGAAACTGAAGTCAGTTAGTAACTCAGCATGTCATAATGAAACTTGCATGTAAAATACTAAAACATATTCAAATAGGCTCTTACATGCTTAGAAACTAATGTTTTGATTATTAAATTCTAAATATTGCAAGCATGAGAACAAGGAACAAGGAACAATGGAATGAACAATGTAACTCAGTAATACAGACAGTGAAGGTAAAAATGAGCACATTTTATTTGTAATATTTTGACATGTTTATTTCATGTGTACATAGTCACTGAGTTTGTACACGTGATCTTTGGAGCCACAAATCCACATCAGAAAGATCTCATTTGCCTTTTATTATATTTCAGGTTTGACCTTTTACAAAAGAAAGGAACATAACAACGGAGATGAGACAAATTCTCTACAACAGATTTATATTTAAAAAAAAATATATATCTTTATTTAATTTAAAATTGTATTGTAATGAAGG
The DNA here is from genome assembly GCA_038048925.1 of Garcialebias charrua. Lineage (NCBI taxonomy): Eukaryota > Metazoa > Chordata > Actinopteri > Cyprinodontiformes > Rivulidae > Garcialebias > Garcialebias charrua. The sequence goes on along the minus strand of JBBPBX010020523.1, from coordinate 21,988 downwards.
GTACAGGACCAGCCTCTGTCTGAGAGTCCTGCTGGGTTTGAGCAGGACTCTCAGACAGAGGCTGGTCCCCCCTAAGGACAAGACACCCACACAAACAGAGTGCTGTAGTGTACGCAGTCCAGTGCAGCGAGGACTGTCCAGACCTCTACATTGGAGAAACTAAACAGCCTCTTCACAGAAGAATGTCTCAACACAGGAGAGCCTCATCCTCTGGACAAAACTCAGCTGTTCACCTCCACCTCACAGACAAGGGACACTCTTTGGAGGACCAGAATGTGCACATTTTGGACCGAGAGCACAGGTGGTTTGAGAGGGGTGTGAAGGAGGCGGTTTATGTAAAATGAGAGAAACCATCGTTAAACAAAGGAGTAGGTCTCAGATTTTAACTTTCTAAAACTTATAGTGCTGCCCTGGATCTGGTTCCCAGACGTTTTGCACCTGATGACAACAAAGGGGCCTCGTTTGTGAATTAGACTGGCAAGGACTTTGAGAGGTCCCTGCTGTTGAGGTGTGATTTGTCGATTCACATACAGTAGAATGTGTGTGTCTTATGTAAGCCCTGCTTCCACACGCTGAACTTTGAATGTGTCACATGTATGTGTTAGCTCAAGTATGTGTGTACGTTTGCTTTCAATTTACATAGGTTGGTGCGTGTCACCTCAGCCTGTTTATAACTTCACTCACTCACAGCCTGCTCATTGAATTGATAAAGTTCCCCGGATGGGAAGCGAAACATTTTCTGTTACAAATAAAGTCCAGTTGTTTCTGTATTGAACACCTTTTTTGATTTTATCATGTCCTGGACGACTGAGAATCTTCACCAGCAAATTGTCATATATACTTTAGGTTATTTGGCAAATGCTGTACAGGAATTAGAAAATCAGTTTGACATGCATAGGTCTACTTAAGGTATAGTTTTGTTTACATGTTTATATTTTACAGTTAATATATATTTTTCTATTTTTAACTCCTAATTCAGATCCAGATTTGGTTTATTATTGCTGTTGTCAATGTAAGGGGTTATGAGGAGGTCAATATTAATACTGACCTCTTTACCTTAATTAATTTACTTATTCAGATTGAATAGTAAATTCACGGATTCTGTTCTTTTTCAGTTTACCCAATATCTCTGTGATCTTTATGATGGATAAATAAACAGAGCCATTAAGTGACAAAGACGTTAACTTAGTTTGATATGTCAAAGAGACACTATCATTTATTTAAAATGAATCAACTAAATTAACACCATTACACTTGATTGACATGATTTCACTTTCTTTCAATTTAAAACGTCAGCACACTTAAATTCAACACAACAGACTTCAATATTGGATGTTAACATATTTAGTCTGTGGGCTCTTCGGCTTAATTATAGTTTCCAGCTTAGATAGAGAGGGGAAAGAGTAGGAGGAAAGATTTAAGAAGAATTGGGAGGTTAAGAGAGGAAGTTTATCTTGCATTTATGAAACCAGATGACACTCTTCCGTACGCGTCCAGCTAAGATATCATCACACCTCCAGCAAGCAAACAGCTGCTCCTTTACCTTAAGACGTCCGCCTTGGTTCTGGTAAAGAGCTGTGGTCAACTTTAGACTGACGAGTCGTCGGTCCCGCAAGTCCAAGCTGGACTCCACGCGTGTTTACCTTGTCGGTGTCGGTGATACTCGCTTTCGTCGGCAGAAGTCGTGACAGTCGTGGTTTCTTGGCTCAAGATAATTTATTCCAGGAAGGAATAACAAACGCTCGTTCGAGGTGGACTCATAACAGCCTGTTATCAGTCCTTAGCTGAAGACGCAGGTCGTTAGCTCTTGACCAAAACGTACCCAGCTCTTGGGAAAGGTTCACATCTCTTTGAAATTCCCCGCAAACTCATCAGACTCTTGCCGACTCTTGCAGACTCATAGACTCCAAGAGGAAAACACTTGGATTAGTGTCTTTAACACTTCTAAACAAAACCGTCCGGTCTCTGTGACCCGAGACTTCACCTTTAAACACAGCAGTGAACACAGTTTAAACTCTTACAGAATAACACAGCTTAAAAGCACACATCATGAAAATGACAAAAGTTATTCTTTTGATCACATCAGCCTAAAATCAAAGATAGAAATAGTCTCTTTTTGGTGACTATGTTATCAGATTATAGCTAAATGAATGATTTTGTAGTAAATGTCTTGCTTTACTGAGAGGTCAGTAAAGGTCATCACTGGACAGTTCAAAAGTACACAGGTGTCTTAAAAGTGGACAAGGTCATGCCCACTACATCTCCCCCCTTTTGGAAGCCATCGCCAGTCCTTGGGGATGGGGTCCAACACGAAAGGAAACCTTGAACTGTCTTTGATCTTGAAGTAATCCAGCAAGTGGAAAAGAAAAATCAAAAATTATAATCCCATAAAGTTTTTGGAAATTCCATACTGTTCGGAGGTAATCCCATTGCGAAAAGCTTTTAATCCCTTGGAAAACTGAGTCTGTTAACTCTTGGCAAACAAAGTCTGTGATCCTTTGGGAAACAAAGTCTTATAATCCACAGCGGTAATTCCACAACGATTAGTTTTGTTGATTGATCAGCAACAATTGTTTTCATAATCAGCATGTAGAGGGGATCCCTCGATTGACGCAGAGGAGGCGACCCTTGGATGAAGGTTGAAGACCAAGCGTTGGAGCTGCAGGTCCCCACATCGAAGGTTGTTGGCTGGTTGGTTTCCAGTCAGTGCCACTCTGGTTCTATGTGTCATGCAATTATGTGGTTTTTTAGGTGGGCTTATGAATAGGATTTTACATTAGGCCCTACCTATATGCACCTGGTATGTAAGCTATCATGGTTTAGATCAGCTACACTTACCAATTAAGGGGTGGATCAATTCTGTAAAATTAGATATAGGGATCTGTACCTATAAAATTTTGGAGGGCTTCTGTAACGAAGGCCTCTAATTCCAAACTATTCCTCCATTCATTACTTAGTTTAGGTTAAACTAAAATAAAAATGAAATATAGTTTGATCTAAATGTCTGTTGTCTTTTAGACGAACGACGCAGGATTTGGTATTCCTAATAAATTTTGAAGTCTATGGCGAGACTCTCCCTGGGCTGCCACCTTACCGTGGTGGAGGGGTTTGAGTGTCCCAATGATCCTAGGAGCTATGCTGTCAGGGGCTTCATGCCCCTAGAAGGGTCACCCAAGGCAGACAGGTCCTAGGTGAGGGATCAGACAAAGTGCAGCCCAAAAACCCCTATGATGAGTACAATTAATGGACTAAGTTTTCCCTCGCCCGGACGCGGGTCACCGGGGCCCCACTCTGGAGCCAGGCCCGGAGGTGGGGCACGCTGGCGAGCGCCTGGTGGCCGGGCTTTTACCCATGGAGCCCGGCCGGGCACAGCCCGAAGAGGAGACGTGGGTCCCCCTTCCCATGGGCTCACCACCTGTGGGAGGGGCCAAAGGGGTCGGGTGCAATGTGAGATGGGTGGCGGCCGAGGGCGGGGACCCTGGCGGTCTGATCCTCGGCTACAGAAGCTGGCCATTGGGACATGGAATGTCACCTCTCTGGTGGGGAAGGAGCCTGAGCTAGTGTGTGAGGTTGAGAGGTTCCGACTAGAAATAGTCGGACTCACCTCAACGCATGGCTCTGGCTCTGGAACCAGTTTCCTTGAGAGGGGTTGGACACTCTTCCACTCTGGAGTTGCCCCTGGTGAGAGGCGCCGAGCAGGAGTGGGCATACTGGTTGCCCCCCATCTTGGTGCCTGTACGTTGGGGTTCACCCCGGTGAACGAGAGGGTAGCCTCCCTTCGCCTACGTGTGGGGGGACGGGCTCTGACTGTTGTTTGTGCCTATGCACCAAACGGCAGCTCAGACTACCCACCCTTTTTGGAGTCCTTGGAGGGGGTATTGGAGAGTGCGCCTCCTGGGGACTCCCTTGTTCTACTGGGGGACTTCAACGCTCACGTGGGCAATGACAGTGAGACCTGGAGGGGTGTGGTTGGGAGGAACGGCCCCCCTGATCTGAACCAGAGTGGTGTTCTGTTATTGGACTTCTGTGCTCGTCATGGATTGTCCATAACGAACACCATGTTTAAGCATAAGGGTGTCCATATGTGCTCTTGGCACCAGGACACCCTAGGTCGCAGTTCGATGATCGACTTTGTTGTCGTCTCATCTGATCTGCGGCCGCATGTCTTGGACACTCGGGTGAGGAGAGGGGCGGAGCTGTCTACTGACCACTACCTGGTGGTGAGTTTGCTCCGATGGTGGGGGAGGATGCCGGTCAGACCTGGCAGACCCAAACGTATCGTGAGGGTCTGCTGGGAACGTCTGGCAGAGTCTCCCGTAAGACGGAGCTTTAACTCCCACCTCCGGGAGAGCTTTGAACACGTTCCGAGGGAGGCGGGGGACATGGAGTCCGAGTGGGCCGTGTTCCGCGCCTCTATTGTCGAGGCAGCTTATCGGAGCTGTGGCCGCAAGGTTGTTGGTGCCTGTCGAGGTGGCAACCCTCGAACCCGGTGGTGGACACCGGCAGTGAGGGATGCTGTCAGGCTGAAGAAGGAGTCCTATTGGGCCTTTTTGGCTTGTGGGACCCCGGAAGCAGCTGATAGGTACCGGCAGTCCAAGCGGCATGCGGCTCGGGTGGTTGCTGAGGCAAAAACTCGGGCGTGGGAGGAGTTCGGAGAGGCCATGGAGAATGACTTCCGTACGGCTTCGAGGCGATTCTGGTCCACCATCCGGCGTCTCAGGGGGGGAAAGAGGTACGAGACCAACACCATTTATGGTGGAGGTGGCGTGCTACTGACCTCAACTCGGGATGTTGTGAGTCGGTGGGCGGAATACTTCGAAGACCTCCTCAATCCTACTGGCACGTCTTCCACTGAGGAAGCAGAGCCTGGGGACTTTGGGTCGGGTTCTCCGATCTCTGGTGCTGAGGTCGCCGAGGTGGTTAAAAAGCTCCGCGGTGGCAAGGCTCCGGGGGTGGATGAGATTCGCCCGGAGTTCCTTAGGGCTCTGGATGTTGTAGGGTTGTGTTGGCTTACGCGACTCTGCAATATCGCGTGGACATCGGGGGCAGTTCCCTTGGATTGGCAGACTGGGGTGGTGGTTCCCCTATTAAAAAGGGGGACCACCACCCCAGTCTGCCAATCCAAGGGAACTGCCCCCGATGTCCACGCGATATTGCAGAGTCGCGTAAGCCAACACAACCCTACAACATCCAGAGCCCTAAGGAACTCCGGACGAATCTCATCCACCCCCGGAGCCTTGCCACCGCGGAGCTTTTTAACCACCTCGGCGACCTCAGCACCAGAGATCGGAGAACCCGACCCAAAGTCCCCAGGCAGTTCCCTTGGATTGGCAGACTGGGGTGGTGGTTCCCCTATTCAAAAAGGGGGACCGTAGGGTGTGTTCCAACTATAGGGGGATCACACTCTTAAGCCTCCCTGGTAAGGTCTATTCAGGGGTTCTGGAGAGGAGGGTCCGTCGGATAGTCGAACCTCGGATTCAGGAGGAGCAGTGTGGTTTTCGTCCTGGTCGTGGAACACTGGACCAGCTCTACACCCTCAGCAGGGTCCTGGAGGGTGCGTGGGAGTTTGCCCAACCAGTTTACATGTGTTTTGTGGACTTGGAGAAGGCATTCGACCGCGTCCCTCGGGGGGTTCTGTGGGGGGTACTCCGGGAGTATGGGGTACCAGGCCCTTTGATAAGGGCTGTTAGGTCCCTGTACGACCGGTGTCAGAGCTTGGTCCGCATTGCCGGCAGTAAGTCAGGCTCGTTTCCGGTGAGAGTTGGACTCCGCCAAGGTTGCCCTTTGTCACCGATTCTGTTCATAACTTTTATGGACAGAATTTCTAGGCGCAGCCAAGGTGTTGAGAGGATCCGTTTTGGTGACCTTAGAATCGCTTCTCTGTTTTTTGCAGATGATGTGGTCCTACTGGCTTCATCAGTTCGTGATTTACAACTTTCACTGGAGCGGTTTGCAGCCGAGTGTGATGCGGCCGGGATGAGGATCAGTTCCTCCAAATCCGAGGCCATGGTCTTGAGCCGGAAAAGGGTAGCATGCCCTCTCCGGGTCGGGGAGGAGGTCCTGCCCCAAGTGGAGGAGTTTAAGTATCTCGGGATCTTGTTCACGAATGAGGGAAAACTGGAGCGTGAGATCGATAGGCGGATAGGTGCAGCGTCCGCAGTGAAGCGGGCGCTGTACCGGTCTGTCGTGGTGAAGAGAGAGCTGAGTCAAAAGGCAAAGCTCTCAATTTACCGATCGATCTACGTTCCCACCCTCATCTATGGTCATGAGCTTTGGGTTATGACCGAAAGAACAAGATCTCGGATACAAGCGGCTGAAATGAGTTTTCTCCGCAGGGTGGCTGGACTCTCCCTTAGAGATAGGGTGAGAAGCTCAGTCATCCGGGAGGGACTCGGAGTAGAGCCGCTGCTTCTCCACATCGAGAGGAGCCAGTTGAGGTGGCTCGGGCATCTGGTTAGGATGCCTCCTGGACGCCTCCCTGGTGAGGTGTTCCGGGCATGTCCCACCGGGAGGAGACCCAGAGGAAGACCCAGGACGCGCTGGAGGGACTATGTTTCTCGGCTGGCCTGGGAACGCCTTGGGATTCCCCCGGAGGAGCTGCTCCAAGTGGCTGGGGAGAGGGAAGTCTGGGCCTCCCTACTTAGGCTGCTACCCCCGCGACCCGACCCCGGATAAGCGGAAGAAGATGGATGGATGGATGGATGGATGGATGGCGAGACTCATCAAAATGAATAGATAATCTAGAATAGAAACGATCGAATCGGTTCAATTTAGAAATTGTGAGACCAGTGTAGTTTATTGTACCTTGAGTAGCTTTAAACTACATTGACTCTTCGACGATTGAGATTTAACAAAACGAACTGCATGTTGGCATAGTTAAATCCATATCATTCATTAACCAATGTTAATACAAAACCTTTTTGGCTGGGAGTGTTCAGAACCAAACAATATCTCAACTAATGACAACAGTAATGACTAAACAACAAGGAAACAACGTTTCACTGCTTCGACACACTCTTGTCGTCAGATTCCAAAGTGCAACACACAAGAAAACAGGTCTCAACTTTATGACCGAGGTCAAATTAAATCTCGTGGATTTAAACGGTTGTTAAGGTTAGTTTTTTGTTGTGGGTTTTAGGCTTAGCGTTTCTAAGTTCAAATTGGACAATGCGACTTATAGGGTGGAAAATACGGTAGTTTAAACCTGATTAGTTTATTTACTAACTTGTGTTTGGACGACCTTATTATCCCATGAAGTCGGTGAGTTTGTGAGATCTTTGTCTTTTGTGGAGTCATTGAACGCCTTGTAAGGTTTGATCTGATTTCGATGTACCCATTTAGCAATTGGCTCTTTGCGGCCTTTGCTGATTTTGATTTCGTAGACGACTGAGGACACTTTGTCTGTTATCAGATGAGGTCCAGTCCACCTGGGCATTAGTTTGCGGGCGAGAGTTCCGGTCTCGGACTCTCCTTTCCCGGTTGCTGGGGCGAACGTATAGTACCAGACTCTGTCTCCCACTTGGAGTTCATTGTGAGAGGCCTTCTGGTCGTAGTACGCCTTACGTCCTTCAGCGGATTTTTCCAGGTTTTTCTGGGCGAAAGCAAAAGTGTTTCTGAGGTGTACATTCAAATCTTTGTCTTTGGCATGGCCTAACATCACCCCCCTTTGGTCATGGGGGACCACGAGCACAGGTGAGGACGTCCGTCCATGGGCACAAGTTAGGATGCCACCGTTTAGTTTAAACTGTTCGCGCAGCTGAGAGAAGACGGTACACAGGAATCGTTTAGGTTTTGGCCAACGTATTTTCTTACGTTTACCTCTTTCCGTGTAATTCAGGTGTGTCACAACCGTCGGCGCAGTCGCAGGTGTGTCTGATTGTACAGACTGCGACGGGTCACTGGCGTTGTGTGTGTCTTCCCACTTCTTGACTGAAGAGGGGCTCTTCGAGTCTGTAAAAACTATGTCATTTCTGACTAGCTCCAGACACAAATGTTCCTGAACCAAGGTTTCATCGAAAGCTTGGCTGATAGCCGATTTACCTGTCCCAGGGGACAGTACAGCAACCTCGGTGTGGGGTCCTTGGATCTCCACACCTTTCTCTACCTGTGGTAGGTAATGCGAGTTTGCCCCCTTCTTGTCTGATGAGGGGTCCTCGTAATCTGCAACAATGATGTCCAAGTGACTGTCAGCGTTTGGTTGACTGTCATTTTCTGGACTCAGATGCCCTTGAACCAAGGTTTCATTGAAAGCTTGGCTAATTGCCGAATTACCTGTCCCAGAGGACAGTACAGCGTCTTCGGTGTGGGATCCTTGGATCGCAACACCTTTCACTACCTGTGGTAGGCAGTGGTCAGGGAGTGCTGAATGTGTCAGCTCACAGAGGAGGTTCTCTTGTTGGGCCAGAGTTTGGTCCAACTTTTGGGTCTCTTCTGTCTCACCTGTAGTTGAAGGTTCACTTACCGGGCTCTCGTCCTCGGATGAGGTGTCCCGTGTGTCCTTTGCGGTACCTGCGGTTAGGCAGTCTGTATCACAACTAGGAGGCACTTTTATTGGCAGGGGTTTTCTCACTGTGCTCCACATTTTCCGTTGACCATAATCTATAATCGCGTCGAAGCGGTTTATAAAATCTTGGCCAACCAAAAATGGGAATGAGTCAAGTTTAGACACGTACACCGGGTGGCGTAGTGTCATTTCGCCAATCTGCATGTGAACCATAGCCATAGCTGTTAGGGTTGTTCTCGTCTCTGCGAGACCCTGTAGCTCAATAGCACATTTCTCAAAGGGTATTTGCCTGTCAACACCGTTAGCGGCGGTCCTCAGCTCCTCGAACAGCTTGGCCGACATAATAGTTATATCAGAACTGCCATCCAGGAGGGCTTCACGCTCAAGGACACCTTCCAGTGTGATAGGCAGGTAAGCTTTCTTAGCCACCCCCCTTTGTATAAAGTTACACAGAAACCTCACAGGTCTTGGCCCACGTTTCTGTTCACGTGTGACTCTGTCTGTGTAATCTTGTTTACTGTCAGCATCTTGTTGGCTGTCAGCATCATGACCTTCAGGATGTTGTTGTGTGTCAGCAATTGGTTTGCTGTCAACATCCATGGCAATGTTGGTAGTAGTGTGCGCTGAGTTATTTGTGTGCTCTGAGTCTTTGTGAAAGACAGTGCTACACATCGCTCCAGGTTGGTCAATGTTGATAGTGTCATTATCAATGATAACGCCACTCATTGTATCAGGTTGGTCAAGCACAGTAACATTCAAATCTACTGACAAACTACTTACTTCCTCTGTCTCTTCCGAGCATAGAGGTGTTGGGCCATTATTCCGGGACATTCGTGACTCTTTGCCTGTCTCGAACTGTTCTGTTCGAGGCGCGGGAGGTGCAGTTCCAAGGCTCGGGGGTGACTGTTGGGACCACGCATAGTTACATGAGTATAGGTCCTCATCCTTCAATTTCTTTTGAAGTCCACCCACCGATGGACCTTGGTTTTCACCCATCTGGTTCGATCTGAACCGTTGTGGGTCTCTTAGAGAGTGAACACCTACCTTTTGTGGTTCGTTGCTTGTCTCAGATTTTTCAATCTGAGGTGCTTCAGGGGCGGGGCTCCCTTTAAACCATTTTGAGTCACTGTTCCAACTGGTACCAACATTTCGGTGTATGTCAGTTTGAAAATCTTGTTCATTCTTGCTAGTATTATCCAACTCTTTTAACAACCGACGCGTGTTCTCCACCACTTCTGAGGTCAGAGGACCTTTGAGACGACGGTGTTTATCCTCGCTGTCTATAGGAGAGTGAACCTCGCCTATTTTTTGCGACTGTGATACGACCTTTTGACCTGGGCACACCTCAGAGGGTGTTTTGTTTTGCATGTGAGCCTCAACAGCAGTTACAGCGCACTGTTTCATCACTGATTGTTTAAACTGATGTTGTAGCTCAAGGCCTTTTTTGAGACGTTTTTCTTTTTGTCGTTTGCTATTGTTGTCACTAACTGTGTGCTCTGAGTTATCCATGTGCTCTGAGTTATCAAAGACAAGGTCACTCAATGTACCAGTTCGGTCATCCTCTGTATCATTCAAGTTTTCAAACAACCAACTTATGTCCACTATCTCCTCAGAGCTTAGAGGTATGCTGCCTTTTTCCTGGAACTTCTGTGACCTTTTGCTACTCCCGGACTGTCCAGTCCGCAGTGCAGGGGCAGGACCTTTGCTCGGTGTAGACCGCGGAGGGTCACTTAAAGAGCGGGCGTCCACCGTTTGTGGTTTTTTGCTCATCTCGGGCAGCTTCGTCCGAGGTGCAGGGACAGGGAGTTGACGAACATCAAAACCATTTATAGCACGCCGTTTTATTTTTAATTGCTCAATCTCACTTTTTAACTCGAGTTTTTCTTGTTGAAAATTTTCTCTTCTGCGAATGTTATCTTACCTGAAGTATTTCTGTGTGCAGCTGTAAAGCTTCATCACAATCGTTATCTCCCATCTTTTTGTTTTGATTTTGTTTGATCTCACGTTTTAACCTAAGTTTTTCTTGTTGAAAAGTTTCCCTTCTGCGAATGTTATTATGCCTTAACAATTCAAGCTTTGCTGTGAGCAGCTGTAAAGCTTCATCATAATTGTTATCTCCCATCTTTTAGTTTTGATTTTGTGTGAAAAAAATCAAAAGATTGTTCTCATGTTAGTGTTTGCAAATAAATATTCACTTTTAATGTAGCACTGAGTCAAATAAACTAATCAGCTGAGGTTTACGCGTTTCACTGTGTAATAAGTATTCATAGGTACCTTATTTCAGGTTTTTACCCTCAATGAACTTTGTAAAAGTTAAATGCACTCTTGCAGTGTTAACTTTAAAATAGAACTTACGTTCAAACAACAGTTACTAACTAACCCAAGCAGCCTGATTTCCGTTTTTCTTACTCAAACGCTTATAAAAGAGGGCTGACTTAAATGCAATGACTTCACTAAAATGTGACAGGATGCTGCTTGAGCATGCCTTTAAAAAGATGTCTTGCAGTCTCAGTGAAACTGATTTTGTACTGCATTTGACAGTTATCAGGAGTGAAAAAGGGTGTTCTGTTCATTATTTTAAACAATTTACTATTTAAAATAAACGAGTGTTCGTTAATTTTACACAGAAAAACGTTAAAAATGCAATTTTTAACTAAAAGTGTACAGATGTACAACAATTCTGTTTAAAATTCAGAGATGTGAAGAGCTTAATGTGGAAATTCTCTGTTCTCCATCATTTTTCTTTTTTTTTTTAAATTTGAAAATCAAATAAAAAAATGCCCTGATGCATGCTCAATAATCCAGGTAGAAAAATCTAAAAAAGCTAAGTCTGGTCCTCTGGACATTCTGGACATGACTGGTTCATCCCAAAGATCCAGTCCCCCGGCAAAAACAGAGTAACATTGTGTATGCTGTTCAGTGTCAGGAGGGCTGTGATCAGTCTTATATCGGGGAAACTAAACAGCCACTGGCCAAAAGGATGGCCCAGCACAGAAGATCAACATCATCAGGTCAGGACTCTGCAGTCTACACTCATCTCCAGGCCAGCGGTCACTCTTTCAGGGATGAAGATGTTCACATCCTTGATAGAGAGGAACGATGGTTTGAGAGAGGAGTAAAGGAGGCCATCTTTGTGAAAAGAAACCGCCCATCATTAAACAGGGGTGGAGGCCTCCGAGTTCAACTGTCCCCCTCCTACAATGCTGTGATTGCTGGTATCACTCAGCCCTCTGTGAATAGCAAACAACCATCAGGGTGCTAACGATCCATTGTTAGGCTGATGGTCCTCCTTGATCATGTGAGCAGCTGGTTTCAGGCTGTCATCAGCCAACTGGTTGTGTAACACTGTGAGAGGGTGCTATTTATAAGACTGAGCTGAACCCAGCACCTCAGACTGAGGAAGTCTTTCGGACGAAAGACGAAACGTTTCTACAATTTTTTGCTTTGTTTTGTTTTTTTGTTTTTTGAATGTCCAGAGGACCAGACTTAGCTTTTTTAAATAAAAAAATGCTTTTTGAGTGTTATTTTAAATCCCTTCAGTATTTAAAATGAGCACAAATTGTGTGTCTGTACCTCTGTTATACTAAAATTTGTATTTAGAATAAACAGGAGTTTTTGTTTGCGTACAGAACAATTTTAAAAGCTGGTAATTTCACCATAAAATGCTGACTTTTTTATGATGTTTTTGAGAAAACTCATCTGTCAACGTCTTTTAACCAACAGGGGGCAGCTTCGAGTCTTAATGTTTGTTATCACGAGGAGACTAAATTTTTCATTCAGTATTTAAACTAAAACTACCTTTTAGAGTTAGTTTCTAGTGTGTTCGTGATAAACGCTCGAACTACGGTCTTGTCAGAGACAAATTTATGTTGTTAGACAGTTTAGATGGCTTAAATTGAGTTTTTTAAACTTTTAGTGAAACCACTTTTCACCGTGTGTGTGTGAACTGCGTCTGCTTGTCACTCAAAGTGCATCAGGAAATGACGACACAAATAGGCGGGTCGACGCAGCGCGTCACCAGCTCTGCTGTGCTGAGCGAGGCGGAGCTCGCTACACAGATACGTGACGTCAACCAATCAATCACAGCGGTTGTAGTTCATTCCAAGCATTCATGGTAAATGTAGTTTTTCTTACCTTCGACCAATGTAGTACCGGAAATGACGACAAAGTGGGTTGGTCGCAACGGCGTGCGTTCCCACTACAGCGAATCAGCGCTCGCTACGAGTGATTGACAGCTCACAGCTCTCGTTTCATCCAATCACAGCTCATAAACAAACGTGTACTAGGACACGTAGCTCTTTAACGTTAGCTTAGCACAACAGAACACAACTTTATAGACTCGTAACCAACTCAAACGCTTCGAATTAACTCCCCAAAACTCTGAAACGTGGCAATCACATTTAAAACAGGCACGACTAAGCTACGCTCAGTAACCAGCACGTCAACTGTAACACGACACGGACTCCCTCGGAGCCGCGTTCAGGTCGGTTCCGTCCACTTTAAAGGAGCAGAACTCGGGTTTCAGAACCACTATCCGACACCGTTCTAACAGTAATATGCTTCTATGACCTGCTCCAACATGTAAAATACCAGCACAGCAATCTTGTAGATGTTAAATTAGCTTTTCAGGCAATTTGACTCGGCGGTCATTTTGCAGTGAGATTGCCTCAGCTTGTGCAACGTAATCTGGACCGGGTCCTTATCAGAACCACCAAACACTTCCCACACAGCGAGACAGATCCCCACCAAACTACTTATAGCGTTTCAAAAGTTGAACAAATAACAATTTCAGCGTCAAATGTCATTAACTGCAGTCCTGCAATCGTTCTGAACACTTTTCCAGCCAAAATAATTAATCTGTTAGAGTCTAAAACTTGGATCCCAATATGCAAACATGACGTTACAGTTCACGAGAGATCACAGTTTTATCAATAAACTTTCAGAACCACGTACGAGGCCACCAGATGTAAGGGGTTATGAGGAGGTCAATATTAATACTGACCTCTTTACCTTAATTAATTTACTTATTCAGATTGAATAGTAAATTCACGGATTCTGTTCTTTTTCAGTTTACCCAATATTTCTGTGATCTTTATGATGGATAAATAAACAGAGCCATTAAGTGACAAAGACGTTAACTTAGTTTGATATGTCAAAGAGACACTATCATTTATTTAAAATGAATCAACTAAATTAACACCATTACACTTGATTGACATGATTTCACTTTCTTTCAATTTAAAACGTCAGCACACTTAAATTCAACACAACAGACTTCAATATTGGATGTTAACATATTTAGTCTGTGGGCTCTTCGGCTTAATTATAGTTTCCAGCTTAGATAGAGAGGGGAAAGAGTAGGAGGAAAGATTTAAGAAGAATTGGGAGGTTAAGAGAGGAAGTTTATCTTGCATTTATGAAACCAGATGACACTCTTCCGTACGCGTCCAGCTAAGATATCATCACACCTCCAGCAAGCAAACAGCTGCTCCTTTACCTTAAGACGTCCGCCTTGGTTCTGGTAAAGAGCTGTGGTCAACTTTAGACTGACGAGTCGTCGGTCCCGCAAGTCCAAGCTGGACTCCACGCGTGTTTACCTTGTCGGTGTCGGTGATACTCGCTTTCGTCGGCAGAAGTCGTGACAGTCGTGGTTTCTTGGCTCAAGATAATTTATTCCAGGAAGGAATAACAAACGCTCGTTCGAGGTGGACTCATAACAGCCTGTTATCAGTCCTTAGCTGAAGACGCAGGTCGTTAGCTCTTGACCAAAACGTACCCAGCTCTTGGGAAAGGTTCACATCTCTTTGAAATTCCCCGCAAACTCATCAGACTCTTGCCGACTCTTGCAGACTCATAGACTCCAAGAGGAAAACACTTGGATTAGTGTCTTTAACACTTCTAAACAAAACCGTCCGGTCTCTGTGACCCGAGACTTCACCTTTAAACACAGCAGTGAACACAGTTTAAACTCTTACAGAATAACACAGCTTAAAAGCACACATCATGAAAATGACAAAAGTTATTCTTTTGATCACATCAGCCTAAAATCAAAGATAGAAATAGTCTCTTTTTGGTGACTATGTTATCAGATTTTAGCTAAATGAATGATTTTGTAGTAAATGTCTTGCTTTACTGAGAGGTCAGTAAAGGTCATCACTGGACAGTTCAAAAGTACACAGGTGTCTTAAAAGTGGACAAGGTCATGCCCACTACATCTATGAACAGGATTCACAGACTAGGAACTTGCTTTGGCAGAAAGGTGTGAATAAAATATAAAAAATAAAAGAAAACATGTACACAACCAACACAATACAATACAATACAATACAATATTTTTTTTAAAAGTGCAAATGGAGTAGTGCAGTTAAAATACCGTCATAAAGTGACCAAAGCAGAGTTATACAGTAACGGGATTATGAGTGTTCAAGAGTCTGACGTCAGAGGGGAAGAAACTGTTCTTATGGCGGGAGGTTCTGGTCCGAATGGACCAAAGCCTCCTGCTCGAGGGGAGTGGTTCTAAGAGTTCCTATGCAGGGTGAGAAGGGTCAGCTGTAATCCAACCTTCTCGCTCCACAGTCCTGGAGATGCACAGGTCATGGATAGATGGGAGGCTACAGCCGGTTACCTTCTCCGCAGAGCACACAATGCACTGCGGTCTGTGTCTGTCCCTGGCAGTGGCCCCGGCGTACCACACCATGATGGAAGAGCAGAGGATGGACTCGATGATAGCCGCATAGAACTACACCATCAGCTTGGCCAGCAGCTTGGCTTTCCTCAGCTGTTGCAGGAAGTACATCCTCTGCTGAGCCTTCTTGATGAGCTTAATAGCTCAAAAACATTCTTCCATTTTATGTTTGAGTATCTACTAATATTAATTAGCTTGTAGGAATAAAAATGTACAACAAGCAAAAGCCTGAGATTCAAGATGATGAAACAAGGAGGGCCAAGGGTGGGGGGGGTGGGCCAACAATTTGCCTCCTTGGTGGCACCCCGACTTGTAATAGTATATGTAACATTTTTACAATGTAAGCTTCACATTTACTACTATACTACAAGTAGTAAATGTAAAGCTGGTACTTGTCCTTAAGAAGAAACAAAGCTACAAAGTTACAAAGCTGGTCTGTGTCCTTAAGCTTCACATTTACCAAGTAGTAAATGTGAAGCTTAAGAACGTGTACCAGCTTTGTCTTACTTGAAGAAAATATGGACCAGTGGAACGAGTCCAACACACAAAGCACTAAAAGTACCACAATGTTTTTTCTTTACAATTTTTACAGCAAATTAAACTGGCTCAGAGTATAAAACAGAGTGCAGACGTTTTATACCTGATATTATCAATTGTCTTACATCAAGAAATGATAAATGCGCTGTAGTAGCTCAGTCGGTCAGTGCCACAGTCTTATAATCTTGAGGTTGCAGTTTCAAGTCTAGGCAGTGTCAGAAAGGTCACTTGGTGGAGAACTAGTGCTGGGCGATATGGAAAAAAATATTATATCACGATATGGACATTTTTATATCACAATAGCAATATATATCACAATATATACAACACGATGTGTGTGTGTGTGCATGTGTGTACAGGAAAAATTTGGACCAAAGTTTTTTTTTAATTTTTTATTATTTTACTACAGATACAGTTACAATTATAAGAATGTGAAAAAAAGAACAAGGAAATTTGGACAAAAGTAGAAAAGAAGTTTCTACTTTGGTCCAAATTTTTCCTGCAGGTGGCGGTAAAACAACGGCTGCTAATAAAACCCACGAAGAAGAAATCCGCTCTGGAAATTGGAGTAAACAAGGCAAGAAGCAGAAAAGAGAAAACTTTGCGTTTGATTCCGGTTCTGTTGTGTCTCTGGTCTGTTTTGTATTGGTTAACTGGACCCGAGTTTGGACTCGGTTGGACTCTGGGTTCGTGTCCTCTGGACCCATTTTGTCTCCGAGTTTCAGCGGAGTGAAATAATGGAAGCTAACAAGGTGAGCTTCCCCCTCTTTTTGGTAAAAGTTCTTCCTCGGGCTGCCTGTGCAGCGGTTTCTCCTTGTTGTGACACTGGCTTCATGCCCCTGCGTCCCCGTTGCTCTCGAGTTTAACAACGTAAAGCATGTGTCGCAAACCCGCGCGTGCGTCAAACATAAAGCAGCGCCGTTATCTCGCAAAACCACAACATGAAGCTTCTTTGCGACAGTTTTTTTATTCTTATTTATCACAATAGAGACGATAGAAGGAAAGTAGCACAATATACACGTTTCTATCGTCCCCACAATATATATTGTCATATCGCATAGCAATATGGAGAACAGTAACAAAATCATTTATGCATGTTCACCCGCTGTGCTAACCCCTACAGAGCGGAGCAGCCGAAAGAAACATACAATCATGATTCAAATAAAAAATAAATCTGAGTCCTTGATGGGAAAACTGTCAGCGCTTGTGGACAGCACTTCTTTTTCAGACTTACATTTACTTATGTTTAAGCAAGGAAAATTTGTATATATTTAATTATTGTATTATATACAATATAATATAAATATAAATATATATAAATTAATAAATAAATATATATAA
>JBBPBX010020522.1:0-29238 GCA_038048925.1 Garcialebias charrua | reverse complement strand
AAAGTCAAAGTCAAAGTCAAAGTCAACTTTATTGTCAGATCTGCAATATGTACAGTGCAGGACATACACAGGACCGAAATTGCGTTTCTCTCAGTCCCTCGGTGCAACAGTAAACATCTAAACATTGAAACACTGAAACATATAATAATAGACATAAGCATAAAAATAGTAAAACTAACACTGTCCTGAGTTTTTTTTTTTTTTTTTTTGCATAGTGGTATAAAAAAAGAGTATAAAAAGTATAACTAAAATAAACTAAAGGTTTCTAGCATTGACATTTGCAAAGTGGCAAAGCAGCGTATGAGTCAATGTACACAGTATATGTATGAGGTAGTAGTTGATGTTGTTGTAGAGGCAAAAAGTGGCATATGCAGTAAGGCACATTGGGCATCCCTAAATAAGACCGTTCAGAGCACACTGTATATGTACCAGCAGTGGTGTAGATATTAGAGTAGTGTAAATAAATGTAAAATTTGCTTGTACCGTAGCCATGTACCTTTTGGTGTTCGTTGAGCGCATATCTTAGATCATTACATACCGTTTCTTTGTCAAGTCAAGTCAAGTCAAGTCAATTTTATTTCTATAGCACAGTTAAAACAGAAACTGTTATCAAGGTGCTTCACACACACAACATAAAAGAGATTTAAAAATTTACAGAAACCGTAACACACATCACTAGTAACAATCATGATATTAATAGCAGTAAAAGTAAATAAAAATGTATAAGAACAATATTAAAATGAAAAACACAGTAAAAAAGCACAGTAAAAAAAAAAAAATATATATATATACAGGTAGTCCCCGATTTACGAGCGCTCTGATCTGCGAGGTTCCAGACTTACGAGCTGCACATTTTTGGAAAAAACGAAAAAAATACTGAGTTTTCATGTGTTTTTTCACTACAGTTAGCTAGTTAAGCATATAAACACACGTTTCCGATCATTTTTATGCACTCAAAAGTAGTTTTTAGATGAAAATAGAGTGTTTTTAGGCGCGCTAGCGAAAACCGTTCCAATTTACGAGCGGATTTCCGGATTTACGAGCGAAATGGCGGCCGTTCCAAATTACGAGATTTCCGGTTTACGAGCGCCTCGTTGTAACGGATCTCGCTCGTAAATCGGGGACTACCTGTATATATATACAGTACACTAGGTCAGCTCACACAGTATGAAACACCAGAGAGAACAGATGAGTTTTTAGCAGGGATTTGAACATGTGAAGGGAGGAGGCCTGTCTAATGTTGAGGGGCAGGTTGTTTGTCCACTTTATAATTTTGATATTGTTGGATGTAACTGGGACCCTGAGTACATAATGTCGTTCCACCTCATGTACCACATGTGATGCGATTGACAATAAAATTGACGTGAACTTGAACAACCCCCCACCACACACACACA
This sequence comes from Garcialebias charrua, assembly GCA_038048925.1. Taxonomy (NCBI): domain Eukaryota; kingdom Metazoa; phylum Chordata; class Actinopteri; order Cyprinodontiformes; family Rivulidae; genus Garcialebias; species Garcialebias charrua. Next base: position 27,841 of record JBBPBX010020522.1, on the reverse strand, counting down.
CACAAACCACACAAGTCCTTGTCCTTACAGTAAAATGGACAGAACCTCCGTTTTCAAACGTTTTGCTGCTCTTTTCACATTTCGTTCTGGTTCAGCTTCTTTCAGCTTCCTGGTGCACATTTTTACCTTTTTTCCAGCCATTTTCACCAGTTTCTTGTTTTGTTTCTGCTTTGTTTTTTTAGCTGTTTTGTACTTTCATCTTGTTTCTGCCAGCTAAAACATTTTGGTGCTTCTAATTTCTTTCTGCTGATTTCAGCTTGTTATGCTCATTTCATGCACGCTTCTGCAAGTTTCGGCTCATTTGACTATACTATTTAGCTGTTTTTATGCTAATTTTAGCTTTTCAGCTAATTCCATATTTTTTGCACTCATTTAAACTTTTTCCAGCCCAATCCAACAAAAATGTGCTGTCTCCACCTTCTGACAATTTGTTTCTTTTTGCATTTTTAGCTACTTTTCAGCTGTTTTCTTGCTAATTTCAGCTTTTTTCAGATAATTTCCACTTTTTGTGCTCATTTCTGCTTCTTTCAGCCTAAATGAGCAAACATGCTCTATCTGCTTTTTGTTGCTAAGTTAAAGGTCCACTGACATGATGTTTGAACTATGCATAAAATTGCTCAACATATATATGTTGTATCATTCTACTTCCGCTTCTCGGCAAGGCTGGTCGCATCACCTTTTGCTCCTAAACCTCCCTGGTTTCCCCCCCTCTGCTTCTGCATTTGTCTCGTCTGTTACTCTTCAGCGCTCGCTCGAACCAATTTGGGATGGATTTATGTGCGTGGACTGTTTTCTGGGCTATTTCATCTATCGATACTATCGATAACAAAAATTTCCGCGAAGCGCACTGGCCAGGGAGAGCCAGGGCGCCCTACCGACACGCATGCGGTGAGCTACATTATGGACTCGATGAGCAGGCTAATGTAACTGTCCGCTCTCTCTGTCGGGGACGTGGAATCTCTGTGGTTTATTGGGATACTGGTGGCTGTCTGCCACTGAAGGGCTGAGGAGGACCGCAGCGATCGGCGTGCTTGCGAGACTTCCGCTCAGCGAAAATGCTTTGATCCAGGCTATGAATGACCTTCCCAGCTGTTGTACGGGCTGGACCACACGGTGGGAGAAGCGGTGGCTGCCGCAGACCTGCGGTGTGTGGGACTCGTTTACAGCCGTCCGAATTAAAACAGGGCACATACGGAAGGATCTTTTTAGCTTGGAACCTCTTTCGATTCGGCGATTTGGACCCAGAAACAGCACCTGGACTTAAAGACTGCAGTAAAAAGAACACTGTGGCCTGACTGAAAAATAAAGCAACTAAACTAATCTAATCTGGCCTCTGGCCTTGGACTGAAGGCTGTCTACAAATCTTCTCCTGAGCTGGGAGCTGAAGGGACCCGCTGCCCTCCCCCCCGCCTCCCCCCCAGAGGCCTCTGTGTTGTGTGCGTTCTCGGTTGGAGCCGAGCTGTGAGACCTGCGAACTGTTCTTATCTGGAGCTGATACACACAGACTGTTCCTCCCTGCCTGCCGTCATAAATCTGCAACAATGTCTTGTCTGGTTGTGCTTATCGCTGATAGAGTTTTTGGGACTTTATCATAGAGTGTCTTAAGGCAATCTTTGATAGATTCTTTTTTTTGAATATCACAAATGTCATTGTCATTAGTCAGCGTTAATGGAGCGTTAATGGAGAGGACGCTGGCGTGATGTTCGCCGCTTCTCCACGCTGAAAAGTTGTTTTACTGTTGCTATTTTTAATTTTTGGACGTTTATCTGGACTTTTGTTCAGTGGTTTTTTAATTTTTTATCAAGGACTTTACGAACAGCTTGGTTAGTACTTCCTAACCGGAATATTGGGCTGTCTGCCTCCTGTCAAACTCCAGCACAAACCTTGCACAAACTTTGCTTGGAGAACTACGTGGCTGCAGTTTTTTGTTTTGCTTACCTGCTGCTTCTGTCAACCTCCTGTGTGGTCTGGACCGTTCTGGACTTTCTCCTGTGCTCCTCTTCGAGTCATGCTCATTCAAGTTACATCTCACTGCTTCTTGTTTATTTCTCTCGGAGCCGTGGGTCTGCTGTTAGCGGCTAGCTCTGTGCTAGCTTCCCCCGGTTTGGCTGGCGTGATGTTGACCTACTCCGCTTCGCAGCTGCTTGGACTTAACAACTGCTCCATTCCATCTTCTGTTTCCATCATCAAACAACTGGGACTTCTGCGTAGACCTCGTTACATCCATAGAGGCTCTCGAAAGAAATCTGTTTATTCTCGCTCTGAATTGATTCCGTCCGGGAGACGTGTCGCACCTCAACTACGTCATCAGAACGCTGCGTCTGTAGTCCCTTGTAGTCCGCAGCGCACGAGGTGGCAAGGAAAACGTGGAGTGGATTTCAGTCTGCTTAAACCGGTTCAAAAAGCTCCTACACCAACTAGCATTAAAATAGAACTTTTCAATGTACAATCACTATCCAATAAATCATGTCTAATTCATGATCACATCCTGGAGAAAAACTTGGACTTCATGTGCCTCACAGAAACCTGGCATCAACCAGACGTGTTCAGTTCTCTGAATGAAGCTTGTCCATCTGGATACAGTTATCTGCAGAGAGCCCGCAGCACTGGCCGCGGTGGTGGTCTGGCTGTAATTTACCGCAGTAATTTAAAATTGTCACATCTGTCTTCTCATAATTTTTCTTCTTTTGAATGTTTGGCCTTCAACTTCAAAGCCCCACTCCTGATGAACGTTATATTGATTTATAGACCTCCCAAACCACATGTTTCATTTAACTCAGAAATACATGACCTCCTCACTTTTTTCTGCACCTCCCCTGTAAAAACTATTTTTCTTGGCGATCTGAATATCCACATGGACAATTCCTCTTCCCCTCTGGCAACAGATTTTAAGTCTCTTTTGGAATCTCTCAACCTCACCCAACATGTGGTCGCCCCTACGCACAACATGGGGCATACTCTGGATTTGGTGATTACAGACACTGTACTTAATAACTTGTCTGTATATGACCTGGGTGTCTCAGACCACAGGGTCATCTCCCTGGAAGTGCCTTCAACTTCACCTGCTTCTAACCCAAAACGACCTATCCAGTTCCGTGACTATAAAAACATTTCCCCTGATGTTTTGTCTGCTGATCTTCACACCCTGACTGCTGTCAATCACTCATCTGCAGATGACTCTGTGGATTATTACAACCAATCTCTCCAGGAGCTTCTGGACCTACATGCTCCCCTGAAGTCAAGACTGGTGTCTTTCTCCCGTTCAGCCCCCTGGTACACTGATGAGCTGCGCAGGATGAAGGCAACTGGCCGTGCTATTGAGAGACGTGTAAAATCATCTGGTCTCTCTGTGCACAAGCAAGCGTACAAAGAACATCAGAAAGCGTACGCCTATTCGCTTAAAGAAGCACGCTCCAAATATTATTCCAACATCATCAACACCTGCCCTGGAAACTCTAAACAGCTCTTCTCCACAATAACTCATCTGCTTAATCCCATTAAACAAACTCATGAGGACTCTGTTCAAAAATGCAACCTGTTCCTCTCATCATTTAAAAACAAAGTTGACACTATCAGATCTCAGCTCCACAACCTCCCTGATCTTAGTGTACCATCTACCCGTCTGCTTTCTGGGACCCTGAGCAGCTTTGATGAAGTCGTTCAGAGTGAGGTAGAGACCATCCTCAAGAAAATGAAGCCTTCATCCTGCGCCCTGGATCCCTTCCCCTCGTCTCTCATAAAATCCAATCACTCTGCAATTAGCCCATTAATCACACAAATAATAAACAAGTCTCTACAATCTGGTCATGTTCCATTGCCTCTAAAAACTGCCATCATTAGGCCTCTTCTGAAAAAATCTAATTTGGATCCCGACATTTTTTCTAATTACCGCCCAATTTCCCACCTCCCATTTCTGTCCAAAGTGCTGGAGAAAGCAGTTGCTGCTCAGCTGCAGGAACACCTACAACAACACTCTCTGTATGAGAAATTCCAGTCTGGATTCAGAGCAGCTCACAGTACTGAGACTGCACTGCTGAGAGTAACAAATGATGTCCTCATGGCTGCTGACACTGGTTCTCCCTCCATCCTTGTCCTCCTTGACCTCACTGCAGCCTTCGACACTGTGGACCATAATATCCTCCTCCACCGTCTTCATGTGGAGGTCGGTCTCTGTGACATTGTCCTGGACTGGTTCAGATCTTTCCTCTCCGATAGGCTGGAATGTGTTAGCCTTGGCAATGCCACTTCCCAGACAGTCGGTGTCTCCTGTGGTGTCCCTCAGGGGTCAGTTCTGGGGCCCCTGCTGTTTTCCCTCTACATGCTGCCTTTAGGTCAAATTATCAATCAGTTCAACATTTCTTTTCACTGCTATGCCGACGACACACAGCTTTACATCAGGACTGGAACATCATCATCATCCCTATCTCCGTCTTCACTCACTGTTCTCTCTGCCTGCCTGGAGGAAATAAAGGCATGGATGAATCAGAATTTTCTTCAATTAAACTGCTCGAAGACTGAGGCCATATTGATTGGCACCCCTCACCAGATACAAACATCAACTTTAACAACAATCTCCTTCTCTGGTCAAGACATCCCCCTCTCCACCTCTGTTACAAATCTTGGAATAAAAATGGACTCTCATCTTACATTTGAAAATCACATTAAGCATCTGTTTAAAACCTGCTTCTTCCATCTTCGAAACATCTCCAGACTTCGCCCATCTCTGACTTTTCCTGATGCTGAGAAACTCGTCCATGCCTTTGTCTCCTCCAGGCTCGACTACTGCAACTCCCTGTTTATTGGTATCCCTGGCAAAAACCTTCAGAAACTTCAATACATTCAAAACAGTGCAGCTAGGATTCTGTTGAGAGTTCGTAAATTTGAACATATTACACCCATTCTCCATAACCTCCATTGGCTTCCTGTCACCTACAGAATTCAATACAAAACTGCTCTCATTACCCATCAATGCTTGCACGGCACTTCACCTGACTATCTAAAGGACATTCTTGCACCATATTCATCCACCCGGTCTCTACGATCACAGAACAGTAATTTCCTTCATATTCCTCGGACCAAATTGAGGACCATGGGAGACCGAGCATTCTGTGTGGCTGCCCCCCGCCTGTGGAACTCCCTCCCTGATGACCTGAGAGCTCCACAGTCACTGGTTGACTTTAAAAGCAGCATAAAGACCTTTCTTTTTAAGCAAGCCTATTCTGCCTCCACATGATTTTATCTTTGATCTTAGCTGATATCATTATTGATTTTACTTGATTTTATTGATTTTACTTGTTTTATTTTATTTATTTTTTAAGCAAGCCTAATCTGCATCCACATGATTTTATCTTGATCTTAGTCGATATTATTATTGATTTTATTTGATTTTATCACTTGTTTTATTTTGATCTTTGCTTTATTACAATTTGTAGCACTTTGAGATTTTTATTAATGAAAAGTGCATTATAAATGGAATTCATTATTATTATTATTATTATTAAATGATACCTACAGTATTGTGTTTTTCCTTTTTCCATATCTGTTTGACCTTCATCCGGAGACGGATGAGCGCGGCCGCGCAGAAGAACATGTAATGTGTTTGGAAATGCTGCAGCTTGCATACTCTTCCCTCTTCCGGACGACTGTGCTACATAATCACGTTGTATTTCGGTGCAATGTTAATAAATAAATCTCTTATCTCTTATCTCTTATCTCTTATTCAACTATGTTCATTTGTACAAGCAAAATGATAAATCAATTTAGTTTTGATTTAAAAGTGATTTTAAACTTTGCGCCGTGTTTATTAAAGGGAAATCCGATTACACGCGAATGCAACATCTGTGACGTAGTATCGGGCAGAGGCAGTCTGCGTCTGTCTGGAGATCGCCTGCAGATCGCCTTTTTTTAACTTGAAAAATGCTGTTACGTTGTGTCGCATTTGGGTGTTCTAATATCATCAGTGAACAAGTGAGCCTTTTCACTTTCCCAAAAGAAGAAATACTTCGTCTAGAATGGAATAAATAAAGCTGCCCCCCCTCGGAGCCCCCTCGCTTCCTGAAAAGGTAAAACTCAAATAAATACGGGTGCAGACCTAAATTAGAACCTGCTGTTTCTTGTTCATCTAACTTTCTGCTTCCCAAACTGAAGACAAATAGCTCAAATCTTCACTTAGATTGATAAATTCGTCGGGTTTTAAATTGTCTGCCATTAATATGTAAAAGCATACCAGAGCCCTCTGCCCGATACTACGTCACAGATGTTGCATTCACGTGTAATCATATTTCCCATGAATAAACACGGCGCAAAGTTTAAAATCACTTTTAATATCAAAATTAAATATATTTCTAAGTTTGTTTGTACAAACGAACATAGTTGAATGATACAACATATGTATATTGAGCAATTTTATGCATAGTTCAAACATCATGTCAGTGGACCTTTAAGCTTGTTCTACGTTTTCAGCTGGCTTTTTAGCATTTTTAGCTAATTTCAGCTCTTTTCAGAGCAATTCAAAATTTTCATGTTAATTTCTAATACTAAAACTTTCAGCCTAATTAACTTCTTTCTGATAACCTCAACTTTCAGCTTGTTCTGCTATTTCTATTTAGCTGTGTTTATGCTAATTTGAGTATTTTCAGCAAATTCCACATTTTTTGTTCATTTGAGTTCTTTCCGCTGTTTAAGCATCTTTCTGCATTTTCAGCTATTTTTCAACAATTTATTTTTCTAATTTCAGCCCTATTTTATAGCTAATTTCCTAATTTATGTGCTCATTTCTGCTGATTTAAACCTATCAGCAAATATGTGTTCTTTCTGCTTTCTCATTAAGGCTTGTTGCATTTCAGCTACATTTCAGCATGTTTTTTTTAACTAATTTCAGCAGTTTTTAAGCAAGTTCTTCTGCAATAAGCATTCACACTGCATTTTCACAGGAAATGCAAATTCTCTAGTTGCCTTAGCTCCCTGAAAAGCTTTTGTTTTTAAATCGCATAACAGCCAAGTTGCCAGATAATTTAATAAAAGGTTGAACATGTTTTTTTTTTTTTTTGTCATTTGATTGTTTCCAACTGAACCCAGAGTTAAATAATTAAACAGAGTTCATTAACAGTCTTCCTTCCTGCTAAACTGCCAGTTTTTAAAGGATCACAACGTTTTTAGGTGCAAACGAGATTATTATTATTATTATTTTTTACTTTAAGGACTGACAAATTTAAAAAAAACCTGGCAGCTCACCTAGATATTACTTCTTTTTTTTTTGTCCGAGAGTGGAATCAAAATGGAGCAATTTTTGCAGCTCACTTTCTGTTAGGAGTCAGAAATGACTACAGTCTGAAAGACACACTCATCCTTCCATACTGATGAGGCGCCGCAGACGGAGTTCTCTGCCAAACCTTGAACATTAACTCCGTTTATAAATACTCCGGGTGTTTCCACAGGCCTGCTGAGTACAAAATCATCATTACGCTTATGTAACAAACTTACATGCTCAGTGTTGCAAATTATTTTCAACATGACTCACATTTATTGTGTTTTTCAGGCAGAGGAGAGAAGCAAGTACGAGCTAATGGGCAGCTGTGGCCAGCAGAGGCTTCTTCCAGAGGCTGAAGGTGAGATCGTGCAGTCAACACAACCCACGAGGTTACGTTTCATTCATCCTGCCAAACTTATGCAAATTGCTCTTGTTCCACGTTTTGCAGTTAAGTGTCCCTGAACAACTGAAGCGGTTCGTTACTCGAGCGCCTTAAAATAACTCGGATCTACTCACTGAAAGTGAATTCAATGGATGAGAATCAGAATTGCTTTAAACCTGTTGCTCGGTGTGCACGAACTGACATGAACCTGAAAAAAATTCAGTCTGCAAAAGCAAAGGGAGGGGGAAAAAATGGATGGATGAATGTGAAAAGTAATGGAGATAAACTAGGCTTCTCTCTTTTATTTATTAGGCAATTCTGCCAATTCTTTTTCAAAAGCATCAGATTTTGTAGGAAGTTCTAATAAATTGATGATCTTTCAGAGAAAGCAATACGAAAAATGTCCAGTAAATAAAACAATGGTGCTTTGTTGAATAAAAACAAAATGAGTCATGATTAGTTAAAAGCTGACTTAATGGCCTCCTGTTGGCTGTTTCACGGAATTTAAAAAAGTGGGAAGCCTCCAGACGAAAAGGCACTTTTAGTTATCGTAACAGAAAAATACATTTAACATTGATTTTTTTTTATATTTCAGTGATGAGAACAACTGCTCTACTTTTTAAATTTGCTTCTGACTCATTTGTTTTTTTATGTAAAGTTTTTATTTTTCTCAAGGCACTAACACAGCCTCCTAAATGTTGTCAAAGGCGTAAAACCCAGCCAGCCAAGCAGTAGATTTTATGTGATCAGGTGTCTTTTTCTTAAGATCCTGGTTTTGTTTACTTCATTCTTCACTAATAATAATAATAATAATAATAATGAATTCCATTCATAATGCACTTTTCATTAATAAAAATCTCAAAGTGCTACAAAGTGTAATAAAGCAAAGATCAAAATAAAACAAGTGATAAAATCAAATAAAATCAATAATAATATCGACTAAGATCAAAGATAAAATCATGTGGATGCAGATTAGGCTTGCTTAAAAAATAAATAAAATAAAACAAGTGATAAAATCAAGTAAAATCAATAATGATATCAGCTAAGATCAAAGATAAAATCATGTGGAGGCAGAATAGGCTTGCTTAAAAAGAAAGGTCTTTATGCTGCTTTTAAAGTCAACCAGTGACTGTGGAGCTCTCAGGTCGTCAGGGAGGGAGTTCCACAGGCGGGGGGCAGCCACACAGAATGCTCGGTCTCCCATGGTCCTCAACTTGGTCCGAGGAATATGACTAACACAAGTCCATGAAGAGCAGCTCTTCCAGGAAGTGGTGGCAGGTTTGTGACTTTATTTTTAGTCCTTCAGAAACCAGAAAGAGAGCTTGGTGCCCAGGGTGATTCAGAAACGGGGTCCATCCATCTGTGCCGTCGTGAGTCACTCTTCATCTGCCCTAAAAACTTGGAAAAATCTGGCTTTAAGTGTTTTTGGCTCAATTTTAATCCTTCGACTTGTGAGAAGTCTTTATCCCATTTTGTAGCACAAACTTTTCTCATGGAATAAGATTTAGGTGCAATATGTCTTAAACCATCACATTAATTTTTGTCTATGCATTTATTTATGGGTTTACAGTATTTTCTTACAGTTAAACATGTTTTTTCTGACAAAGCCTAAAATACTTTATTTCCTACTATTTTTTTGTTTTTGTTTTTGTTAGAACTTTTTTTTACAGACGCTCTCATAACCTCACAGCAACTTTACTACACACTTGTGCTCCTGAGTGGGGGTGCGGGGGATGGGGCGGGCATTGTAAAAACTCATTTTAATTCCATATTTATCATTTCGTAAAAGGATGCATTCCTCTCAGTAAGGTTTTTCTTTTTACTTTTGTAACTAAACTTTTCATTTTTATATTAGCCTAATTGGTGGTGCTCCGCCTTTCAATTGGTGGTGCTCCGCCTTTTAATCAGTGGTGCCCCACCTTTTAATCGGTGGTGCTCCGCCTTTTTATTTGAGAGCCCCAGTAATAATCTACCAAGTCGTAGTTCAACTCAACCAGAAGGCGTACGTCTCTCCAGGCCAGAATCACTTTTGAAGTCCCGCCTCTAATCTCTCAAGGTTCTCTCAGCTTAAAGGAATAGTTCCGCTTTTATTGCCCGCCATCAGTGATGGGCACAGCTAACCAAAAAGTTAGCTTTGCGAACCCATATTCCACTAGCTAAAGAACTAAAAGAAGCTAACGCTAAACAGATTTTTTTTAAAAATTACTGAAGCTAACGAGCACTAAACTGCTAAAGAACAGTGTTTCCCCCACTACTGTACAAGCGGGGTGCCCCACCTCATCAACAGAATTGCGTGTCCCGCCAAATGAACCAAACTGCACCCCACCCCGACGTAGCGCTATGCTAGCGGCACGCAGTATAGGAGTATAGGCACAATAGCTAAAAAGCTAATAGCAGTGCTCACGCTGCCCTTTCCCTCATGCTGAACTCCCCTACCCCCAGCTCAAAAATGGTCAGTACAAACAGTGCGCAGCTCAGGGCGTGTCTCCGTGTGTACCCCACCCCCCGCGCACCCTGCCATGGCAAGTTATCTAGGGGAAACACTGTGAAGAGGTAAAAAAAAAATAGCGGAAGCTAATGCTAAACTGCTAACCACTGACAGGGCAGTCACGCCATTTGTGTCACGTCTTTGTCTCCTTCCAGTTGAAGCTGCGTTGACCAACCACGTCTACGCGTAGTAAGCCTACATGTCTGTTGGACTCTTTGAGACACACCCACAACAAACAGGAACAAGATTGTGAATTTTGTTAGAGGACTTAAAGTTGGCAAAACCCAATTTGGCAGAAGCTAAGGGTTTCCAAAGTTGGCCGAAATGCTAATCCTCTGAACAAAAAAATTGTTCTGCTCTTAGCTGTTAGTGCATTAGCAGAACTGTGCCCATCACTGCTCGCCACCATAGATGAGGGATCATGTCCAACTCTCAAAAAGTATGTAACTTTAAGAGCTGAATACTTCTTTGAAGTCAGTTGATTTCAATTAATCAATGTAGACATTTTGCTAACAGACAAATCAACACTTTTTTGTGGTCAGGGAAAACAAGTTTGTGTATTTTCATTCAACCTTTATTTAGTCAGGTAAATCTTTTGAACCTCATGGGCTCATTTACGAAAGCGACCTGCTAAAACTAAAGAACAATGAACAGCAGTGATAGAATTTCATTAAACAATAAACAAACAAACAATAAACAATAGAAAACAAAAAGAGAGAAAAAAACAAAATATATATATTTTTTTTTTTAACAAAGTATCAAAAAACTAGCAAAACATTATAAGGTAGACGTATAAAATCAAAGACAGGAACAAATCTGCATTGGTTTTTGCCAGAGTCAGAGAGTCAGAGTCAGAGAGAATTTATTGTCATTTGCACCGCATGTAGTACATGTGTTGAAAACGAGATTATGTACACAGGGTCCCAGTTACATCCAACAACAAATGCAAGAGAAAAACAATAATAACATCTAGGATTAACTAAGAGAGACATCAGCTAGTAATACACTAAGCCCTAATGTAGTAGAAAAACATCATTATAAACAGCAGCACGAACATGAGCAGATGGTCACAGATGAACGCAGCAACAAGAAACAGATCAGTATCAGCATGATGTGACATTTTGCAGTGTTTATTCTTATTATTTATTTATTCATGAGTCTGACAGCCTCAGGGTAGAAGCTGTTCCTCAGTCTAGTGGTTCTACATTTGATGCTCCTCAACCTCCGTCCCGAGGGGAGTGGTGCAAAGAGTGAGTGTGCTGGGTGAGTGAGGTCTTTCATGATGCAGGTGGCTCTTTTTCTGCATCTGGAGGTGTAGATGTCTGTGATGGTGGGGAGACTGACTCCCACAGACTTCTGTGCAGCCTTCACCACTCTTTGTAGAGCTTTCCTCTCTGCAACTGTGCAGCCTCCATGCCACACGTTGATGCTGGAGCACAGGACGCTCTCCACTGCACACCTGTAGAACGAGGTGAGGACTGAGCTTCTCAGACCAGCTCGTCTCAGCCGTCTGAGGAAGTAGAGTCTCTGATGACCTTTCTTGATCAGGCTGGTGGTGTTATTGCTCCAGCTGAGGTTATCATTCAAGTGTACACCCAGGTACTTGTAACTGGAGACCACCTCCACCGCAGATCCACCTATATACAGTGGGGTGTGGGTGTGTTTGTTCCTTCTGAAGTCCACAATCATCTCCTTCGTCTTCTTCACATTCATGTGAAGGTTATTCTCTTTGCACCAGCTCTCCAGATGTTCCACCTCCTGTCTGTAGCTGGATTCATCATTATCTGTGATGCATCCTATGCTGTGATGCATTTTGCCAGGATTCAAACAGATTCTGATATCTATTAGTGTTATTCAGTTCTCCAACTCCTGTTTTTAACATGCAGATAAGGGTTTGCTGCAGTACGTCTGTTAATTTCTTCAACATTTTTATGTAACACCACAAACGTTGGGTTACATAACTGCCACTTGTACAAGGAAGGCAGATGTGGGACCGCACAGAGTGCACTGATGTGCAGCGAGGCTCCTGCGCTGATGTGAGGTGAGAGGACAGTTGTCAGGGGATGTTCGGCCACTTAAGCATCCCACACCCTCATCCCTCCTGTCTAATGCCTCTACGGAGCCCCAGCAGCTGTCGCAATCTGTCACCGAACCCATCAGTCATGTTCGCGCACCTTCACTCGAGCTGCTCAGCTTTCATTTCATTTTCCCCATTATCCAGCCTCAGTAGGCAGTTAATGGGCAAAGATGTGCAGAGGGTAGTCAGACCTGCTGGCACAGGATTGCATGAGGATGCAGGATTAAAAATGGAGTCTTGCACGTAGGTTGTACTGGTAAAAAAATAAAAAAAGTAACACTAGCAACTTGTGTAAAAGTGTAAATTCATATACATGTATGTGATTTCTCTTTTCCTTATTGTCAGTGTTTTTTTTTAACTTACTGGTAGTTAAACTTTGTAGAAAAACATTTGCTACATCGAAAAGGAGAAATCACATATGATATACATAATTCTTCTCTGGTTTATTACCTTTTATTTGGTGTTTGTGAATGTAGTGGGCATGACCATGCCCGTTCTGATACTTGAACTGTCCCAGTGACACCTTTTCACTGATACTCTCAGAAAAAGGACATTAACACTATTTTATTACATTATTTTGAATCAAAACACAATAAGTCATAAGAGACTCTCTTATTCCTCTTTTTGTGTTAATGAATAACCTTGTGTTACTTGTATAAGCATTATTGAATTCAATGTTTGTTAAGTCAAAGACTGTTTAATTCAAACTGTTTAATTCAAGTTGGAAATCCAATGTTATTTCAAAATAATGATCACTTCTTCATATGATGAATCAAACGGTGAAAGTGAATTAATATGTCAGACTGAACTCGATCAGTTTTGTTAGAAGTTAGAATGCAGTTTCAATCAGTTGTTTTATGAAGCTGGCTCCAGTCAATCTGTTTCTCTCTCTTCATTCTAAACAACTTCTTCTCTGTTCTAAAAACTGATATCCGAGTGACCTTCATCCCACTGGTTCGTTTGGACCAATGGGGAAACAACAAGTCACTGATCACAGATCCTTCCTTAAAGTTCTAAGCTGTTGCTGGAACTGACGGAGTTTGCTGAGGACCTCAATGCCATGATGAGGTTCCCCAAAGAACTGATGATCGTCTGGTCAACACGCTAATGACCACGTCATTCAGTTAAAGGCTTATAACTTGCCAAGTTATAAGTCATCTTCAACAGCTGAAAAAGCTCTCTTTTATTGACATTCCTTTAAGGAACGTCTTATCTTGAAAACAACACCAGGAGCTGCCGTTACTTTCGGTTCGAGTCAAGGCGCACGTCTGGAGACGCTGAGAATGGTAAACGAACTGACCAAACTGGACCGAGGGAGACTGACCATCTTCACGAGGTAACAAGTCGTCAAATGCTTTGCCAAGGGTACCAACGTGTAGCCGAGTTCAGCCGGAGAGCTGCCATGCTTCTGGTTAAACACATCAAGATAACTCCCTGACTCTTAACTTCTTTTCCTCCATTTCCTTCCTCCTAAACCTTTATCTTCCTAAGCCAGAAACTAAGTTAATGTACCTACAGAAATGAGTAAAATATCATCCTTCACTTGTTCTGTTGTTCCTATATTTCATCTGTGCTGAAGTTAATTATAGGAAAAATAATCAACCAATCATGTACAAATGTGTGATGTAATTTACAATTATGTTAAATAAATGGTCCAGTCCTGCTGTGCCAACATAAGTTTAACGTTTCCTGTGAATTACATCTGGTCAAGGTATAGAATTATTGGTATTAAGCTGAAAAAGAGAGAACCCGTTTAATTAATGATGTATTTTTGTGTCAGTCTAAACCCTGCCAATTTATACATCTAAAATATAGGTAAGTCATTAAACTGACCCCTTCCTATATTACTACATTGGTGGCCCGTGAACAGGTCTCTGAAAGTTTGATATTTAATATTTCTGTACTTTGAATGTTGGCATAATTTTGTCCCAAGTTTTTAGACTCTGAAAACGATAGTTTTTTGGCTGGTGTGGCATTACTCATGCCCCGAGAGCATGAATAAATTAAGTTTAACAACGCCACCCTGGGAATTTCACCCAGAGAGTACCTTATTACTTCAAGGCCACGCAGGTTCGCTTTGCACTGATTAAAACATCCGGGACAACTGTTCAAAAATAACAATGATAATTTATTTACAGTTACCTTAAAACATTCTTTATTTATATTATGTTCAACATTCTTTTTGTTATTTCATTCATTTTATCCCAACTAAATAACAGACCCAAAAACCCTTTAAACGACACTAAATTACTTCAATAAATACATACAGGTTACTTCAATAAATACAGCTTTGCACAACTATACAGTTCACCCTTCACTGGTTCTGGCACTCTCGACATGCCGTAGAAAGGGCAAGTGGCCGCACTGACGTCACACTCTACGTGCCACTGCAAGGGGAACACAGACGACACCACAGTCCATGTTCATAAAGCAGCAGTCTCCGGAAACAGAGCAGCAGTGGTCCCGATGTGGGTGGGGGACCTGCCAGCTCCACAACCACGTACACACACACACACCCGCAGCATGAGGGAGCGGAGAAGCGCAGCACCGTGGCGTTTTACCCCGTGAAGGAATCAACACCGGCCCGCACCACGCTCAGCGATGGGTTGCCTTGCACGGCCAACACCCACAGCCATGCGGCAGGAGCAGGAAGACGACCTGTCTGACTGAATGCGGCAGCTGCCTATATACCACGCCCACTTTATCAACTAGACGTTCGCACCAGGAACCCATCAGCCTAATCAGGCATCTTTCTCTACTGCTACATTCTACCCCCACCTTTTGTATCGGCGACCCGACGATAATCTATTAAAACTGATCCTATCAGCTCCAAAACCAGCTGTTTTGGTTGACAAAGATGCGGAAGGACCTCCCAACAGGAGGTGAACATCCTTAGCTACCTGGCACCTTTCACAAGCCTGGCACCATTGGACCACTTCAGAAGCCATATAAGGCCAGTAACACTGGGATCGTAGGAGCGCCAAAGTTCGCTCCACCCCCTGAGGACCATGTTCCTCATGAACTTGGGTCAGCACATTCTTAATAAGTACCCTAGGTAGCACCAACTGAAACACTACCTCACCACCATTTGGTCTAAATATCTTCCGATACAGCACTCCCTCTCTCTCTACAAACCGGTCCCACTGACGAAGTAGAACCAATGTGGCGGAAGACAGCTGGGCCCGTTCTTCTCGACTGGGGTATTGGCCCTTCCTCCAAAACCCCAACACCTCCTGTAAGAGGGGATCGTCCTGTTGCAAGGCACATAGTTCGGCTACAGTGTGTTGTGGCAAAATCGCAACAACCGTTGGGTGTGCTTCAACTGTATCCAAAAGCATGGTTCTCATATCTGGTGGATGGGGTAAGTGCTGGCGAGAGAGTGCATCAGTATTTACATTACTCTGACCTGACCGGTAAACAGGGCGGGCCTGAGGAGCTGGATTCATAATAATAATAATAATAATAAACTTTATTTGTATAGCACCTTCCACAATGCCTTGCATTGACCAAGGTGCTTAACAGGATAAAAAGAAGAATAAACGGGAACAATAAATCAATGAATGGTGCTCTATAAGAGGCCCGCCCCCCCTCACATTCCCGTGCGAAATGACCGGGCTGATTACACCGCCTGCAGATCACTGAACCAGAAAAACAAGAACGATTAGGACCACAGACATTTTTCAACTGGGAAATGCTCTCACTAAGCTGCTGGAGCCGTTCTTGCTGACATTTTAGCATTTCTCTGAGCTGGCTCATTTCTGTTACGGATATTAGGGGAGCTACCTGCGGCTGCGGGCTACCATGAATCCCACACTGAAAACCATGAACTACCGGGGTAGATTGGCTATGACTTCTCACCCCAGAGGGTACCCCTTCGCGCTCCCACCGAATTGCTGCAGCCCTAACTTCAAGCAGAGTGCTGTCTGGCCTGCTGCGCATAAACTGCTTCAGTTCACGACGCAGAGATCCATCCAACACCCGTTCAACAAACTGATCCCTTAACAAAGTCTCGGGACTCAACATGCCAGCAGGCACGCGCTGCTTTGCCTTCTCCATAAGACCCATTAACGCGAGGGAGAACTCCTGAAGACTCTCTCCCTCTTGCTGTCTTCTGGAAAAGAAGGTTTCGTGTAATGCAATATAGGACTCTGCACAGCCATATAATTCCTGTAAGATTTCAAATATTCTAGCAGGGTCCTCTCTCTCTGCACTAGAACGATATTTAAATTCAATTCGAGCTTCTCCCTCCAAATGATCCATCAAAAACAAAGCTTGATCAGCCACCGATAAATGTTGTGCTCTCATACGCATCTCTGCTTCCTCCATCCACTCACTCAGTCCCATGCCGGTCCTTCCTCTAAAGCCCGAGATACACTGAAGCAGACTCCGTATACGCGCGGAGCCGCTGCTACACTCGGCTTTCGTTCTCGCGTAGATTCTCGTGTTTTCGCTCCAAATTCTAACGTCATTTCCTCCGTACCGTCACTTCCGATCGTCACTTCCGCTAGTTTTTCGCTCCAAACGCTCGCGTTCTCCTTGTTGTAATATGAGCAGCTGAGCACGGAGTGCTTTTCCTGCAGCCCACAGCCCACCACAGCCCACCAGGGAATATATAAAACATCGCGCACCCAGGTAGGACCTGAATTCATTCATTTCAATCATCGAGTGAACAGAGGAAGAAGCGGTTACTTGACTTTAGGCAAAAAAACAAAAGAAAAGGCCCGATCAGCGATAAAAAAGAGGAATTTATTTCATTTGTGTAACATACAAAACAGTCCGGCGCCGGGGAAGTTTAGATCAGACACCGCGTATCGCGCACGCGGATCGCGTATGCGTAGTAAAAAAATACCTTTGCGCGTACTTGCCCTGAGGGGCTACGCGGGGCTACGCTGCGTACGGGGCGTACGTACGCTGCGTATTGGCGTATCGTGAGGACGCTCGAGTGTATCTCGCCCTTAAAGATGGGACATTCCCTATCACTAGGTACAAAAATCAGTCTTTCTGTAGGAGGGGCATTGGGTACTCCTGAAGTTGACGGCTGGGCACTTAAGCTGGCCTGCCTTTGTCGCAACCGCTCATTTTCAATTTGTAAGCTTGCTACCAACTCTTTAAGTTCTTTAATTTCTTCTGCCATAATTACAAGTTCATCCACCCACCACTTTAAAGATTTGCTGGAACCACCACTGCTCTGCCTCCGGACCGGCCAATCTGCACACAAAACAAAAAAACATAAACCAAAGAAAAAAACAAAACACACAAAACATCAATATAGTATTGAAAATCAAACTCACTAGTCCCGGATGTTCATAAAAAGCAAATGCAAACACCCTACCAACAACGCCAAAAATGTGGCATTACTCATGCCCTGAGAGCATGAATAAATTAAGTTTAACAACGCCACCCTGGGAATTTCACCCAGAGAGTACCTTATTACTTCAAGGCCACGCAGGTTCGCTTTGCACTGATTAAAACATCCGGGACAACTGTTCAAAAATAACAATGATAATTTATTTACAGTTACCTTAAAACATTCTTTATTTATATTATGTTCAACATTCTTTTTGTTATTTCATTCATTTTATCCCAACTAAATAACAGACCCAAAAACCCTTTAAACGACACTAAATTACTTCAATAAATACATACAGGTTACTTCAATAAATACAGCTTTGCACAACTATACAGTTCACCCTTCACTGGTTCTGGCACTCTCGACATGCCGTAGAAAGGGCAAGTGGCCGCACTGACGTCACACTCTACGTGCCACTGCAAGGGGAACACAGACGACACCACAGTCCATGTTCATAAAGCAGCAGTCTCCGGAAACAGAGCAGCAGTGGTCCCGATGTGGGTGGGGGACCTGCCAGCTCCACAACCACGTACACACACACACACCCGCAGCATGAGGGAGCGGAGAAGCGCAGCACCGTGGCGTTTTACCCCGTGAAGGAATCAACACCGGCCCGCACCACGCTCAGCGATGGGTTGCCTTGCACGGCCAACACCCACAGCCATGCGGCAGGAGCAGGAAGACGACCTGTCTGACTGAATGCGGCAGCTGCCTATATACCACGCCCACTTTATCAACTAGACGTTCGCACCAGGAACCCATCAGCCTAATCAGGCATCTTTCTCTACTGCTACACTGGGAAAGTGTGTCATAGCTGCAGGAAACTGCTGGTTAATGTCACTTGTAGCTGAGGAATTGTCTTTACTCAACTTTTAAACGTTTGTTGAAGTTTTTGGGTTAAAATTTGATGTTGCTGTGTGGTTCTGGTTCTGAGTCGTTTGGACTCTTTGCTGACGTGTCACAGATAAAAGCGCATCTACGTTTGGCCGCCGTGTCAAAACTGTGCCTATAAGAGCTTCATGGTTCATCTGAAAATGGCTGTCGAGTGGTATCGTTACATTTTAAGCAGAAATAATAGCATCTTGTAGTCTGAAGCTGTCGGATCGAGGTTCTGGTCCCGGTCCATTTAGCTCTGACGTGTTGCTGCGGATACGGTAAAAAGTCCTTCTTGGCGACATTTATCTTGCTATTTTTACTGGGCGCAGCTTGGTAAAACTGTTCTGATGTGAAACGATTCGTTCACGGAATTTTTGTGGTGAATTTTAGCGTTTTATGAGTTGAAAAAGAGTCTAGGTTTGATAAGCTATATGCTGACGCTACGTTCATAACATCTGTTGTCATGCTGTGGTTGGTTCAAGGTGATCACGTGATACGCAGTTGATCGTCAAATTTCAGTTTTGTTCACACAATTCTGACAGATTTTCTAGCTTGTTTCGGTTCTAGGCATAAAATATCGTCAGAAACTGTTTAACCGCGGTGTTTTGAGATATTTAAAGGGGTTTTAGAGCGTTTAGACGTCGGGAGAACTCAAACGTCCGACTGCACGCACGTCCCTAAATGCAACACGAACGACACGTCAACGGAAGTGACGTGACCCAGATAGAGAAAAAAAGGAAAAAGATCGTTTTTTTTATATCTAAAAGTTCACAGAACTTGTTCTAACATTTTAAACAAATCGATTTGTTTCTTAAATGAACGTTTGTGTAAGCGATTGTCACATCCAGGCTAAAACTCATCCCAAAAGTTCACGTTTGACCGATTTTAGTTTGAAACTACGGCTAAATTCTAAACGGTAGTCAACGCGGCCTTGGGGCCAACAGCGCCTCTTTAGCGGCCAGGAAGAGTAATTACAGTCACATTGTGGTAAATTTAAGCTTTGAAAACCTGCAATCTGCTGGTTTAAACGAAAGAACAGGAAACATTTACACAGAATAGATGCAAAAAACTCTGCATTTAATTTAAAACAACATCTTTTAAAGTTATTCTGTGCACTCCAGTTTATTTTAAATAAAAAATATTTAAAATAACAAGGAAATCCTTTTTCACTCCTGATAACTGTCAAAATACAGCTAAACAGTTTAGCCAAACTGCAATACATCTTTTTAAGGCATGATGGAGCAGCATTCTGGGAACTTTTTAGTGTGAATATTGCATTTATTTCAAATCTTTTAAAAAGCGTTTGAGTAAGTAAAACGGAAATCATGCGTGGGTTAGTTAGTAACTGTTGTTAAAAAATAAGTTATATTTAAAGTTAACACTGCAAGAAGGCATTTAACTTTTTCAAGTTCATTAAGGGTAAGTCCTGGAAGAAGGTACCTATGAATAAAAATACTTATTACACAGTGAAACACTTAAACCACACAGCTGGTTAGTTTGATTGACTCACAGCTAGATGAAGGTAAAGATTTATCTGCTCACATTAAAATAAAAACCATCTTACTTGATTTTTCACAAAAAGAATCAAAACAAAGATGGAAGTTCAAAAAGTTGCGCGTCCAAGGTTTAGGAAGTATGAGCATCTTGTTGACTCATACAACAAAGGGTTCCAACTGGAACCCCCAAGCCAAAGACCTGCTCCCCCTGCACCTCGCACAGAGAGAGAATCTGTCTCAAAGCATGGTGACTACTCAGCTGCTCTTAATGTCTTGCAGAAAAAAGGTGAACATCCTTTGATGTATTTTGACAGGATTCTCCAGGCGTATTCAGGTGACATAAAGGAACCGGGCCTGGAAGAACAGGTACTTTTCAGGGTTGCTTTCAGCAAAAATCTCCTCCCTGAGATAAGATCTGAGCTGTGCACCATGGGTTTGTTTAAAAAGCAAACCATGGAAGAAATAAAACAGTGTGCTGTAAATGTTTTCGAGGCTCACCTGCAAAGCAAGACACCCTTACAGGTGTCCCCAGGTGAGTTGGAAGAAACTCCCGCTAAGCATGGTGGATGCCTAGCTGCAAAGCACATCTTGCAAGAGAAAGATGAACACCCATTACTGTTCTGTGATAGAATTAAAAAAGCATATTTTGGTGACCGAAATGAACCAGACATGCAGGAAGATGAAAATTTCAAACTTCTTTTCAGCTTCAATCTCCATCCCACGCTGAGAAATGTTCTACATCTCACGTGTTATTACAAAAACACCATCGATGAAATAAAAGAGTGCGCTATAAAAGTTTTTGAAGCTCACATGCAAAGCAAAACACCCTTAGAGGTGTGCCCAGGTCAAATGGTCAAACCCCAGTCGCTAAAAATAGAAGAGGTTCCCTTTCCTACGGAAAGCGAGGATAATCAAGATGTTCAAACCAACAAACAACAAAATGTTGGTGCCAACTGGAACAGTGACTCAAAGTGGTTTAAACGGAGCTCTGCTCATGTAGCTACTCAGATAGATAAATCTGAGACAGGCACAATACCACAAAAGGGAGATGTCCACTCTACGAAAAACCCAAAGAGGTTTGTTCAGAGCCAAGGACCTGCTCCTCCTCCTGCACCTCGAATGCAACAGTTCGAGACATGCAAGGAGTCACAAGTGCTCCAGAAAAAAGGTACAACACCTCTGCGCTCGGAAGAGACAGAGGAAGTAAGTAGTTTGTTAGAAGATTTGAATGTTACAGAGGATGACCAACCTGAGACAATGAGTGGCATTATCATTGATAATAACACAGACATCATTGTCCAACCTGGTGGAGCGATGTGCAGCACTGTCTTTCACAAAAACTCAGAGCACACAGCTATCAACAATAATAACATTGAGGACTATAACAACAACATTGCCAAAGAAGCTTACAACGGACAAAATGCTGACAGTCAACAAGATCCTGAAGGTCATGGCACTGTCTGTCTAACAGATGGTACCACAGAAGGCACGGACGACTCCCCAACCGAGAGCACAAGCCCGGTAAGTGAACCTTCAAATACAGGTGAGGCAGAAGAGGCCCAACATGAGAACCTCCTCTGCGAGCTGGAACAATCAGCACTCACTGAACACTGCCTACCACAGGTAGAAGAAGGTGTGGAGATCCACGGATCCCACACCGAAGACGTTGTACTGTCCTTTTGGACAGATAAAACGGTAACCAGCCAAGCTACAGATGAAATCTTGGTTCAAGAACATTTGAGTCTAGAACTAATCAGAAATGAAATAGTTTCTACAGACTCAAAGAGCCCCTCTTCAGTCAAGAAGTGGGAAAACACACACCAACGACAGTGACCCGTCGCAGTCTGAACAATCAGACACACCTGCGACTGCGCCGACTGGTGTGACACACCTGAATTACACAGAAAAGAGGTAAACGTAAGAAGAAACGTTGGCCGAAACCTATATGGTTCCTGTGTACGTTTCCCGATAAGCTGCACGAACAGCTTAGACTAAACAAAGGCTGACTCGTGCCCATGGACGGACGTCCTCACCTGTGTTCGTGGTCCCCCATGACCTCAGGGGGGTGATGTTAGGTCATGCCCAAGACAAAGACAAAGATTTCAATAACCCCACAAACGACAAAGATCTCGCAAACTCACAGACTTCATGGGAAATTAAGGTCGTCCAAGCACACGATAGTAAATAAACTAAACAGTTTAAACTATATTAGTTGCTAAAAGAAACCGTTCCAACTAGAACTTAGAAACGCTAAGTCTAAAACCCACAACAAAAAACTAACCTTAACAACCGTTTAAATCTGTAGGATTTAATTGACATCGGTTATAAAGCTAAGACCTGTTTTCTTGTGTGTGGCACGTTGGAATATGACGACAGAGTGAGTTGAAGCAGTGAAACGTTGTTTTCTAGTTGCTTAATTGCTACTTTTGTTGTTACTGAAGTTTGGTATTGTTTTCTGAACACTCTCAGCCAAAAGAGGTTTTGTTTTAATGTTAGTTAAAGACTTAAATGGATTTAACTATGCCAACATGCAGTTTCATTTTGTTAAAAACCTCGATAATTGAAGAGTCATTGTAGATTAATGCTACTTAATGCTACTTGTAGATTAATGCTTCAAGAACGCAAGTATAGCCGTAAATTCCTGCTTGATGTCGGAAAAACCGCTCATTTGGGAATAAACAGCGAACTCCAGGAGAAGCTAAATGAGCTCGAGGAGGAGTTACGTGAGCTTCGTGACTGCGAGCTGCTCTGGAAGCCAGCCCCGAGCTTCCCTTCATCGCGCCCGCCGTGGAAGTGCCACAAGCGGCGTGACGCTTCACCGCGCCCGCCGTGGAAACGCCACAAGCGGCGTGACAGGAAACAGAAGCGGGGTAAACGTGGAGGTATCAGAGCTAGGCTAGCAGCTAGCCCACACAGGCCGGCTATTCCATCCATGGTTCTGGCTAACGTGCGCTCCTTGGACAACAAATTGGATTATATTCGCCTGCTACGAACGACACAAAAGACTGTGAGAGACTGTTGTGTGTTTGTATTCACGGAAACGTGGCTTAACAACAACGTTCCGGACCATGCTATTCAGCTAGGGGAGCTAACATGCTACAGAGCGGACCGAGCTCTCATCAAGGGAGGTAAGACTCGCGGAGGCGGGCTCTGTGTTTACATCAACAACGCATGGTGTCGTGATGCTGCTGTGGTCTACAAACACTGCTCACCTTTTGTGGAGTTTATGACTATTAAATGCAGACCGTTCTACTTACCGAGGGAGTTTACAGCTGTTATGATTGTTGCTGTATATATCCCTCCAAGCTCCAACAGCAAAGATAGAGGTGAGGCACTAAATGAACTATATGTGCACATCAGTGAGCAACAAACAGCCCACCCTGATGCTTTTCTCATCACGGCTGGTGATTTCAACCAAGCAGATTTAAAGAGTGTTCTTCCAAAAACATACAGAAACATAAACTTTGCAACAAGAGGAAACAACACCCTGGACCAGGTTTACACCACCATGAAAAATTCCTACAGAGCCATCCCCCTCCCCCACATTGGTGCTTCTGACCATATCTGTGTTATGCTAAAGCCAGCATACAGGCCACTGGTGAAAGTCACAAAACCAGTCCGCAAGCAGATACGAGTGTGGCCAGAGGGGTCTTCAGAGGCACTCCAGGACTGTTTTGACACCACAGATTGGAGTATGTTCAAAGAAGCTGCTACCACAAACAACACCACATGTCTCCAGGAGTACTCAGACACTGTATGTTCATACATCACCAAGTGCATTGATGATGTAACCAACCTTAAAACCATCACTGTTCGGGCTAACCAGAAGCCATGGCTGACAGCTGAGGTTCACAGACTCCTGAAAGCCAGGAATGCTGCCTTCAAAGCGGGAGATCAGGTGGGCCTGAGGGCAGCCAGAAACAACCTGGACTGGGGCATCAGAAAGGCAAAGAGGCAGTATTCTGGGAAAATAGCTCACCGTTTCAAGGACAGCAGGGATACACGCAGTCTGTGGCAGGGAATACAGACCATCACAAACTACAAACCACCCCCCCAGACCTGTGACAGCTCAGCCTCTGCGCTGAATGAACTGAATGAGTTCTTTGCTCGGTTCGAGGCAAGTAACAGCACACCAGCACATAAACTCCCCCCCTCTCCTGATGGCCAGGTGCTGACGCTGTCCTCAGACAGCGTAAGGCGATCATTCATCAAGATTAACGCCCGGAAGGCCTCTGGTCCTGACAACATACCTGGTCGTGTGCTGAAGGACTGTGCAGGGGAACTCGCAGCGGTCTTCACGGACATCTTTAACATCTCACTGAGCCAGGCCATCGTCCCCACCTGTTTCAAAGCCACCACCATCATCCCTGTCCCAAAGAAGGCAACGCCCGCATGCCTCAATGACTATCGCCCAGTAGCACTCACCCCCATCCTGATGAAGTGCTTTGAACGGCTAGTCATGAAAAGCATCACATCTGTCCTCCCTGCCTCCCTGGATCCCTTCCAATTTGCATACCGACCTAATCGCTCAACCGACGATGCCATCTCCTCTGCCCTCCACACAGCTCTCACACATCTGGACACGAAGGACTCCTATGTTAGAATGCTGTTCATCGACTTCAGCTCGGCATTCAACACCATCATCCCCCAACAGCTCATCCTTAAACTGGACAGTCTGGGGCTGAACACCTCAATGTGTAACTGGCTGCTAGACTTCCTGACCGGGAGACCACAGACAGTGCGGGTCGGGAGTAACACATCTAGCACCATCACATTGAACACAGGGGCCCCACAAGGATGTGTGCTGAGCCCCCTTCTATTCACCCTGCTAACACACGACTGCACACCATCGTACAGCTCCAACCACTTCATCAAGTTTGCGGACGACACAACAGTGGTGGGTCTCATCAGCAACAACGATGAGACGGACTACAGGAACGAGGTGAGCCGCCTGGCCTTGTGGTGCGGACACAACAATCTCACTCTCAACGTGGAGAAGACAAAGGAGATTGTTGTGGACTTCAGGAAGAGGGATGCCCAACATGCCCCTCTGACCATCAACAGCACCGCAGTGGAGAGAGTAGACAGCACCAAGTTCCTGGGAGTGCACGTCTCAAAGGACCTGTCCTGGAGCAGGAACACTGCAGCACTGGCAAAGAAGGCTCACCAGCGTCTCTACTTTCTCCGCAAGCTGAAAAGGGCTGGAGCTTCAACCCCCATCATGAGCACCTTCTACAGAGGTGCCATAGAAAGTGTCCTGACCAGCTGCATCACTGTGTGGTTTGGTGCATGTACTGCATCCTGCCGCAAGAGCCTCCAGCGCATTGTGAGAGCAGCTGAGAAGATCGTGGGCACCTCCTTGCCCTCACTGCAGGACTTACACAGCAAACGCCTCACTCGGAAAGCCCACTGCATGGCAGGTGATCCCACACACCCACTACACAGCTGCTTCAGACTGCTGCCATCAGGGAGGAGACTGAGGAGTCTCCAGGCTCGAACCAGCAGACTGAGAGACAGCTCTGTTCATCAGGCAGTCAGGATGCTAAACACTCTGCCTGCTCTGCCCCCCCTCCCATTTGAACTGCCTTAACACTAAAACTTTCTCACACATTACCACACAACACAAAGATTTTAACACTGGACTCTGTGTCATCAAACGGGTTATTCACTAAACTCTCGGTCATGTGCTCATACAGTTTGCACTACTTCTCATACTTGCACTAATGTTTGTATTACATCACTGCCTATAGTCATAATACTGTTTACATTCTCTGTTTACATTTATTAATACTGTTTACTTTTATTACTACTGCTTACATTTAATTACTACTGTTTACATTTACACTACTCTAATATCTACACCACTGCTGATACATATACAGTGTGCTCTGAACGGTCTTATTTAGGGATGCCCAATGTGCCTTACTGCATATGCCACTTTTTGCCTCTATAACAACATCAACTACTACCTCATACATATACTGTGTACATTAACTCATACGCTGCTTTGCCACTTTGCAAATGTCAATGCTAGAAACCTTTAGTTTATTTTAGTTATACTTTTTATACTCTTTTTTATACTAGTATGCAAAAACTCAGGACAGTATTATGTTCATTAAATGTTTAATGTTTTAGTTTTAGAGTTGGTGTAAATTTTCATACTCTTATACCACTATGCAAAAACTCAGGACAGTGTTAGTTTTACTATTTTATGCTTATGTCTATTATTATATGTTTCAGTGTTTCAATGTTTAGATGTTTACTGTTGCACCGAGGGACTGAGAGAAACGCAATTTCGGTCCTGTGTATGTCCTGTACAGTACATATTGCAGATCTGACAATAAAGTTGACTTTGACTTTGACTTTTGACTTAAGGTACTATAATCTACACTGATCCCACAATCATTTAAGTAGAACCAATTTGATCGTTTCCATTCTAGATTACCTATTCATTTTTCATGAGTCTCGCCATAGACTTCAAAATTTATAGGGAATACCAAATCTTGCGTCGTTCGTCTAAAAGGACAACAGACATTTAGACCATACTATATTTTCTTTTCTATTTTAGTTTAACTTAAACTAAATTATGAATGGTGGAATAGTTTGGAAGAAGAGGCCTTCATTACAGAAGCCCTCCTGAATCTTCTATAGACATAGATCCCTATATTTAACTTTTGATAAATGATCCACCCCTTACTTGGTAATTGTAGTTGATCTAAACCATGATAGCTTACATACCAGGTGCAAATAGGTAAGGCTTAATGTAAAATCCCATTCATAAGCCCACCATAAACCGCATAACTGCATGACACACAGAACCAGAGTGGCACGGACTGGAAACCAACCAGCCTTCAACCTTCGATGTAGGGACCTGCTACTCCAACGTTGGTCTTCAACCTTCATCCAAGGGTCGTCTCCTCTGTGTCAATCGAGGGATCTCCTCTACATGCTGATAAAAACATTTGTTGCTGATGAAATCAACAACTCTAATCGTGGTGGGATTACCGCTGTGGAATTACCATTGTGGATTATAAGACTTTGTTTTCCAAAGGATTAAAAGCTTTCCGCAATGGGATTACCTACGAACAGTATGGAATTTCCAAACAACTTTATGGGATTATAATTTTTGATTTTTCACTTGCTGGATTATATCAAGATCAAAGACATTTGGTGGTATCCTTTCATGTTGGAACTCATCTCCATGGACAGGCGATGACTTCCAAAAGGGGGGACTGTAGTGATACAACCTTGACCTTGGATACACTTCTCTGATCGCTCTCAGTAATGAACTTTTTGGGAGTTATTCCTGAAGGGACAATGATACTTTTATTACTTTTACTTTGAATCAAACATTACAAATTAAGTCATCCAGAGACTTCTTTTAATTTGTGTTAATTCAAAGTTCATCAATGAATAATTTGTGTTATTTGTATAAGCATTACTGAATCTAATGTTTGATAGTCAATGACTATTTAATTCAAACTGGACATTTTCTCAAAATGTTATTCATGAAGGATTTCTCTTCTCAAACCTACAGTGAAGATTCAGTGACACTGTTTATCTCATTTTAGTTTGAGCTCAGGACAATCTCCTCAGAAGAGACTTTTGTTTTTGTCCTAATTAATAATCAGATGAATAATATCTGTTTTTGCTATTATCATTAACATAGGTCCCATATGTGATGCTTAATGACGTTGTTTTAATCAAACCAACAGTATTTTGCTTAAAGTGTTAAGGCAAAGGAATCAGTTTTATCATAAAATGCTGACATCTGAAACTAACACTTTATCTTTCTGACAAACTAATCTTTTGACCCCCTTTCAACGTGTTGATGTCATTCTCACATCAACTTCTGATGCCATCCGGCCAATCAGAAAATAACACGTTTTCTGGGTCACGTCTCAGTTAAAACCTTCACATCTT
>JBBPBX010020521.1:25810-35811 GCA_038048925.1 Garcialebias charrua | reverse complement strand
GAGCACCCCCTATTGGCCGGCCACCCCTGGTGGGCATTCCTTTAAAGAATGTCTGAAAGTCAAAATTTGAAAAATATTCTGATTGTGTGAATGTTTAATGTTTTGTTTAAGCATTCACACAATTGTGATCCATTTTTCTTCAGTACATTTTTTTGGCCTCTTCCTCATTCAGCAATTTTTGTGCTACATCAACAAATCATGAATCAAAAACGTTCGGCTCTTTCAGGACAGTCCTTCTATGACTTTTGGTGTTGGTGCAACTTTAGCTTTTTTAAATATTTAGCCTTTTCTGACATTTTTACCCTTGTAGAAAATGAATTGAGCTCATTTTACATCCTTTAAACCTTTAGATGTGTTTACAACCTTTTACTGCACATTTCATGTTTTGTTCTGCTTCAGCTTCTTTCAGCTTCCTTGTGCAAATTTAAACTTTTTTCCAGCTATTTTCAGCTAATGTCAGCCTTTTTTCAGCTGTTTAGTGCTTCTTTCAGAATATTTTTGCTAACTACAACATTTTTGTGCCTTTTCTAACTTTTTTCTACTAATTTCAGCTTGTACTCCTTTCAGCTTGTTTATTTATTTGATTTTATTTATAAATTTGTCCATTTAAAAATACAATACAAAACAAACCCATAAACGATAACATACAAAATATAAAAATGAAAGATAGCAGAAAGAAGAAAATATCTTATTAAATCTGCCCCCTTTTTTCAAACAATTAGTTCAAACAATAATAATCTTCAAGTAACAGTACAAAATGAATAACTCTTTCTAATTTTTCTAACTCTAATACAGTACACATTAAACTACTTCATATATATCTAAAAAAGCTAAGTCTAGTCCTCTGGACATTCAAAAAACAAAACAAAACAAAGCAAAAAATTGTAGAAACGTTTCGTCTTTCGTCCGAAAGACTTCCTCAGTCTGAGATGCTGTATTCAGCTCAGTCTTATAAATAGCACCCTCTCACAGTGGATCAACCAGTTGGCTGATGACAGCCGAAACCAGCTGCTCACATGATCAAGGAGGACCATCAGCCTAACGATGGATCGTTAGCACCCTGATGGTTGTTTGCTATTCACAGAGGGCTGAGTGTTACTAGCAATAACAGCATTGTAAGAGGGGGACAGTTGAACCCGGAGACCTCCACCTCTGTTTAATAATGGACGGTTTCTTGAATATATCTGAACTGAAATTGGCTACATTTTTTCTAAAAAGGTAGCTGAAACGGTAGAGATTTCGAATGTCCAGAGGACCAGACTTAGCTTTTTTAGATTTTTCTACCTGGATTATTCAGCATGCATCAGGGTACTTCATATATTTTTTTTAACAGTTCAGTTTTGATCATTTTCTTAAATGTACACATTGACTTGGCATTTTTAACATCACTCACCAAACCAGTCCACAATCATATTCCCTGGATCTGCTATTTTCAGCTTTTTCTACCATTTTAGCTACCATACCATTTACCGGTAGCTGTTTTTATTTTTCAGAAAATTCCACATTTTTTGCACTTGTTAAAAAAAAATCAGCTTATTTCAGGGAAAAAAGTGCTCTCCATTCTGGTAATTTAAATTTTCTGTTTATTTACTACTTTTCAGCTTTTTTTTTATTTTTTGGTGCTAATTTCAGCTTTGTTCAGATAATTTCTACTTTTTGTGCACATTTTTGCTTCTTTCAGCCTAAGTGGACAAACATGTTCTTTCTGCTTTCTTCTGCTAATTTAAGCTTGCTCTACCATTTCAGCTACCTTTTTAGAAAAAAAAAATGTAGCCAATTTCAACTGTTTTCAGATATATTCAACTTTCAGCTTAATTAACTTCTTTATGCAAATTTTAGCTTTTTATGCTCCTTTCAGCTTTTTTCAACTAGTTTCAGCTTTTTCTGCTATTTCATTTACCATTTAGCTATTTTATGCAAATTTTAGCTTGTTTATCTAATTACACTTTTTTTTTTTAGCTCATTTCAGCTCTTTCCACTTCTTCCTCGTAGGTTACCGGGTAAGCTTCCAGTGTTGTATAAAGTACCTCAAAGTGATACTTCAGTGAAAGTACAAGTATCTTACCATAAAATTACATTTGTAAAAGTTAAAGTCTCCTCTAAAATTATGACTTTTCAACCTTTGTTTAGTCAGGTTAATCTCATTGAGCCTCAAGGACTCATTTACAAGAGATACCTGTATACAAACTAAAGAATGATGACAACAGCAACAGTAGAATTTCCTTGAACAATCAACAATAGACAATCATAAGAGAGAAATACAGATTTTTTTAAATGTTAAAACAAAGATGTCGAAGTAGCAAAAACAGACAGATTATAAGGTAGATGTAGAAAATCAAAAACAGGAACATGTCTGCATTGGTTTTTGCGAGGATTCCAACAGATTCTTAAACCCATTTAGAGAGGTCAAGGTCGAGCTTCAGATATTTTTGTGAGATATTCCAGGAAGCAGGAGCGGAGTAGGAGAAGGCCCTTTTGCCAAGCTCAGTCCTCACTGATGGAACACTGCAGGTGATCATGTCCTGAGAGTGCACGCTGTAGCTGCACTCACGCAACAACATGTGGGAGGAGATGTATGAAGGCAGCAGACCAAGGAGGGATTTAAAGATGAAAATGTACCAGTGGAAGAGTCTGTGTGAAGTTAGTGATGTCTAGTTAACCAGTGAATACAGGGTGCAGTGGTGGGTATGATAATCACAGCCAGTTATGAATCTTAGTGCACCATGATAGACAGCATCCAACATCTGCAAGGTGCTTGGAGGAGTATTCGTGTAGATAATGTCACCGTAATCAATGGAGGGAAGGAAAGTCACAGATACAAGGTGTTTCCTAGCATTCAGAGTTAGACAGGATCTGATCCATCTACTTCCGGCACTTGGCAAAGCAGGTCGCTTCTCTTTCTGCTCCTCTCCTCCCTAAAGTTTTCCTCCTCCCTGCTTTTGCATTTTTGTCTCGTCTGTAACTCTTCAGTGCTCACTCGAACCAATTTGGAAATTGATTTAATTGCATGGGCTGTTTCCTCTATCGATAACATTTTTTCCACGAAGCGCTCCGGACCAGGAGAACCGGCGTGCCCCCTCGACACGCATGCGGTGGGCTACATTATGGACTCGTGGGGCGAGTGGAAGTTAATGTGTCTGACCGTTCTTTCTGTCGAAGACGTGGAAGATTTGTGGATTATTGGAATATTGGTGGCAGCTGCTCTGCTTTTTGGCATTGGCGGAGGTTTCTGCTACTGGAAGCTGAGGGAGACTGCCGCGGCGATCAACGCGCTGGCGAAACTTCCTGCTCAACAAGATTCTTTGATCCGGGCTATGACCTCAACGACCCAATTGTTGTTCAAGCTGAATCGCACGATGGGAGCAGTGGTGGACAGCCGCGGACCTGCAGTGCGTTTTGGGACTCGTTTACAGCCGTCCGGGCTTCATCAGGGCACAGATGGGGATTTGCAGCTCGGAACCTCACATGATTCGGCGATTTGGACCTAGACAGCACCTGGACTTCAAGGCTGCAGTCAAAGTACACTGTAGCCTGGCCTGGAAATAAATAAAGCAACTAATCTAATCGGGACTCAGAGCAACCTTGAAAAGAGGCTGACTGCAAACTTCTCCTGGAGTCGAAAGCTGTTGAAAACTGTCACTGCCCCCCCTCCCCCCAGAGGTCTCTGTGTGCATTCAGATGGAGCCGAGCTGAGGCCATCTGCAGACTGTGCTTATTACTCATTGATCGGGGTGTAACGATACATAAAACTCTCGAGACAAGACGAGACGAGACAAATTACAGAGTTTGCGAGAACGAGACAAGATTTTTGCATCGTGCTAGTCTTAGCAGCGGTGTACGGTAAAAATTTCTTGCAGTGCTTACATATTGTCCGTGTCTTGTTTGTTGCTCTTTCGTCATTTATCGTTTCTATTGGAAATCCAAAATGCTGCCAAACAAATGATTTAAAAGTAGTTGGGGCGTCTTCTATAGCAACTTCATCCGGCAAAGCCATGCTGTCCGTGACGCTGACTTGCTAGGGGCTCTGCTAGCATTAGCGAGACAACGTTACCTCTCAACGAGAGATATCGCATGAGTTTAATATCACGAGATTTCGTACAACGAGATCTCGTTACACCCCTACTCACGGACTATCTCCCTACTTGCCATCAAATGCAACATGTCTTTGTCTTTATCCGTGCTGAAGCTGGTAGAGTTTTTTCGACTTTATCATAGAGTGTCCTAAGACAAAATGTGATAGATTCTTTTTTTGAATACCAATGATTATTCGACTGTATGTTCCTTTTTCCATATCTGATTGTTGGTGGCGCGGTTTTATACTGCTGCGGCTTCCATGTGTACGTCCCTCTTCGGATGGTGCGCGCGCCAATTGCAAAACTTTGTACCTTGGTGCAAATATACCATACCATACCATTTTATTTATAAAGCACTTTAAACAGGAACAAGTCCACACAAAGTGCTGGACAAACAAACACGCAACAGGCAACACAGACAATGAAGTACAACACGAAAAACATAAAAACATTGCAGATCATAAATAAAACGATCCAATACAAATCAGCTGGCATTGAAAGCGATGGAGTAGTAGTGAGTTTTTAACCGGGATTTGAAAACCGAGAGGGAGGGGGCCTGTTTGATGAGCAGCGGTAACTCGTTCCAGAGTCTTGGGCCTGCTACAGAGAAAGCCCTGTCACCCCTGCGCTTAAGGCGAGTTTCTGGAACTATTAAGAGTACCTGATCCTCTGACCTCAAAGCACGTGGAGGGACATATGGGTGTATCAGATCCGAGAGATAGGCGGGGGCGAGACTGTTCAGCGATTTGTAGACATACATGAGAATTTTGAATTGGATTCGAAGATGAACCGGTAGCCAGTGAAGGGAGGCCAAGACTGGTGTAATGTGCTCTCTTTTGCGTGTGCTGGTTAAAAATCGGGCAGCTGCGTTCTGAACCAGTTGTAATCGTGCAATGGTGGCTTGACTGACGCCAAGCAGAAGGGAATTGCAGTAATCAAGCCTAGATGTAATGAATGCGTGAATCACTGTCTCCAGGTTGTTTTTTGATAATATGGGCTTCAGCTTAGACAGACGCCTCAGCTGGAAAAAACAGGATTTGACAATCATGTTTACATGACTGTTGAGTTTCATGGAAGGATCCATTATCACTCCCAGATTTGTGACTTTTTGTTTTTCGGACAGGGGTAGAGCAGAAAGATCATTGAGGTTGTGTCATTGGGAAGGAACAATATGGCTTCAGACTTCTTATCGTTGAAGTTTAAGAAATTTAAAGCCATCCAGTCTGCCAATAAAGATATATTCTATTCTATTTCTGAAAAAGAAACCCAGTTTAACTTTCAGTTTCTTTACTAGGTTTTCCACGTGGAGTTTAAAAAAGAGATTTGAATCGACCAGGATACCCAAATATTTATAGGAATCAACAAACTCAATAGGGACACCATTTGAGGATAAAATCAGAGGAAGAACTGCTGGGACTGACTTCCTATTTGAAAAAAAAGCATCCCTTTGGTTTTATCAGCATTTAGGACAAGTTTGAGATGGAACAAATCAGACTGGATGATGTCAAAAGCGGATTGCAAAAACTGGAAAGACTTAGCAACTGTTTAAGCTCGACAGTAAACAACTGTGTCATCAGCATAGAAATGTAAGGATGCATCAGGGATGCTCTGACCTACATTACCTATGTAGATTGTAAAGCGGGTTGGTCCTAAGACTGAGCCTTGTGGTACACCATTTTTAACTGTTAACTGGAAGAGGTACCATTATAAAGTCAAATAAAGTCCAGTTGATCCTGTTTTGAACGCCTTTTTTGATTTCATCATGTCCTGGACGACTGAGAATCTTCACCAGCATACCATTATGTTGAACACATTGCCTTTGATCTGAAAGATAGTTAGAAAACCAACCAATGGTGTGATCTGAGAAACCGATTTCTGAGAGCTTATGGCACAAGATGTTATGATCCACAATATCAAAAGCTTTAGACAGGTCTAAGAAAAGTGCAGCACAATAATCCTTAGCATCCAATGCTTCAACAATGTCATTAAGAACCTTCAGTGAAGCAGTCATTGTGCTGTGTTGTTTCCTGAAACCAGATTGATGGAGAGGTAAGATGTTAAATGTGTCCAAATAATTTTTGATTTGAGAATTTATCCGTTTTTCTTGAACCTTGGCTAAAATGCAGAGTTTAGAGATCGGTCTGCTGGAAATTCAACCAATCAGTGTCTGAGCCTGATTTTCTCGCTGCAGCCCAAACATAGACTCTCTTGTGCAAGAGATCAGCTAGTTCAGGAGTAAACCAGGGGCTTTCATGTCCCTTTATCCTGAACTGTCGGAAAGGAGCGTGTTTGTTCACAAAATAAATGAAACTACAGGTAGTCCCCGACTTATGAGCCCTCTTACTTACGAGGTCCCGGACTTACGAGCATGCATCTCATTAAAAAAAAAAAAATAAAAAAAAAAAATATATATATATATATATATTTTTTTTTTTTTACTTTTTTTTTTTTTTTATAAATGAATACATGTACAGTACTGGACAGTCACCAAGCACTTAGCCTATCCTAACACAGTTTTTAAAGATGAAGGAATAAGTTGAATTGTCTCCCTTTCACATAAAGGGAGCAAGCTCCCTATGGAGCCTGCAGGGAGGAGGGAGACAATTCAACTGACTCCTTCATCTTTAAAAACTGTGTTAGGATAGGCTAAGTGCTTGGTGACTGTACAGTACTGTACATTTATCTATTTATTAAAAATATACAGTATATACAGTATTTTTATTTTTTTATTGTTTTTTATTTATAAATAGATAAATGTACAGTACTGTACAGTCACCAAGCACTTAGCCTATCCTAACACAGTTTTTAAAGATGAAGGAGTCAGTTGAATTGTCTCCCTCCTCCCTGCAGGCTCCATAGGGAGCTTGCTCCCTTTATGTGAAAGGGAGACAATTCAACTTATTCCTTCATCTTTAAAAACTGTGTTAGGATAGGCTAAGTGCTTGGTGACTGTCCAGTACTGTACATGTATTCATTTATAAAAAAATAAAAAAAATATATATATATATTTTTTACTATGTGATCCTAGTTACGAATTTTTGACATATGAGCGCCCCCTAGGGACGGAACTCGCTCGTAAGTCGGGGACTACCTGTATTATGGAAATAGTTCCAAGCGTTGTTCACGTCGTTGATTAATAGAATACGTTGCCAGTCAAAGTGGGATAGATTCCAGAGGAATGACTGTTCACAAAAACATTTCAAATCTCTTTTTTGAATTAATCTGGGCTTAGAAGGAAGACGTTACAGTCTGTAATATACATGCATGAACACTGCTGTATACGTTACAGACGTTTAATTGTTCTAAGAGCTGCTATCACACAGTGATCACTTAGAATGTCAGCAGATACACCTGTACCAGGAAATTTTTGAGGCATATTTGTTAGAAACAGGTCTAAAACGGAAGATTTTTCAGGACAGTTTATGTTTGGTCTAGTGGGCGAGTTAATGAGTTGGGTTAGATTGAGAGACTTAAGTAAAAGTCTTAAAGTATCTGACATTTAAGTATCAAAAGTAAATTTATCTTATAAAATTTACTTAAAGTAAGAGCATTAAGTAAAAGTAAATTGTTAAAATTTCCAAAACAACATTTATTGGGTGCAATATCCTGTGACAAATCTTGGAAAGTTTGAACTGATCAATGAAAGATTGTTCTTTAAAAAGTCTGATTCTATTTTCATTCAACTTTTATTAACCTTTATTAAAGCTACTATATGTAACTTTTCTAACAATATATTTTTAAC
This sequence comes from Garcialebias charrua, assembly GCA_038048925.1. Classification (NCBI taxonomy): domain Eukaryota; kingdom Metazoa; phylum Chordata; class Actinopteri; order Cyprinodontiformes; family Rivulidae; genus Garcialebias; species Garcialebias charrua. The sequence continues at coordinate 27,996 of JBBPBX010020521.1, read as the reverse complement.
ATATTTCTTCACTCTGTCACTAGATTGATGTTAGAGAGGTAATCTCTGAAAAAAACTAAAAAAAAATATTGTCCCCTTGCTTCTCCAGGTGGTAAATAAGCATTTCTAAAAAGAAAAAGTGACCCGCCATTTTCCATCCAATAAAAACAAAGTTTGTAACCAGCCAATAAAAACCGAGCTTGAATTTGAATCAGCCAATAAAAACAGAGCTTGAATTTGAATTTTAACAGACCACAAGGGGGCAGAGCCATATATGGCTCTGAGGGGGAGGGATCAGAATGCTTTGCTTGTTGAATCAAAAAGGCGTTCAATTCAGGATCAACTGGACTTTATTTGTAACAGAAAACGTTTCGACTTCTGTCCAGAAGTCTTTTTCAATTCTGAATGGAAGCTGTGAGAACGAGAAGTTTTATACAGGCTTACAAGTCAATAACACATACATGTAAATTGACAGATCACACCTTAACAGTAGGGAGTCCCTTGAAGTCTCTGACAGAAAACACAACTAATCACAGCTGAGGTAACACATACATGTAAATTGACAGAACACACCTTAACAGTAGGGAGTTCCCTTGAAGTCTCTGACAGAAAACACAACAACTGTATGTAAATTGACAAACAACACCTCACAGCCCAACAACAGAGGCTTCTCAACAAACTTTGTTAGTCTAATTCACAGACAAGACACCTCTGCTCCCATCCGGTGTAAGACGTTTGTGAATCAGCCCCAAAACTGAGTTGTAAGTTTTGGAAAGTTGAAATCTCAGACCTCCTCCTCTGTTAAGAGAAGGTTTTTCTCTCTTAACATACAAAGCTTCCTTAACACCCCTCTCAAACCATCTGTGTTCTCGGTCCAAAATTTGCACATTTTCATCCTCAAATGAGTGTCCCTTGTCCGTGAGGTGAAGGTGAACAGCTGAGTTTTGTCCAGAGGTGGTGGCTCTCCTGTGTTGGGACATTCGTTTGTGAAGAGGCTGCTTCGTTTCTCCAATGTAACGGTCTGAGCAGACCTCGCTGCACTGGACTGCATACACCACACCACTCTGTTTGTGTGTGGGGGTTCTGTCCTTCGGGTGGACCAGCCTCTGTCTGAGAGTTCTGCTGGGTTTGAAATGTACTGGGATGTTGTGTTTGTTGAAAATCCTTCAAACCCAGCAGAACTCTCAGACAGAGGCTGGTCCACCCGAAGGACAGAACCCCCACACACAAACAGAGTGGTGTGGTGTATGCAGTCCAGTGCAGCGAGGTCTGCTCAGACCGTTACATTGGAGAAACGAAGCAGCCTCTTCACAAACGAATGTCCCAACACAGGAGAGCCACCACCTCTGGACAAAACTCAGCTGTTCACCTTCACCTCACGGACAAGGGACACTCATTTGAGGATGAAAATGTGCAAATTTTGGACCGAGAACACAGATGGTTTGAGAGGGGTGTTAAGGAAGCTTTGTATGTTAAGAGAGAAAAACCTTCTCTTAACAGAGGAGGAGGTCTGAGATTTCAACTTTCCAAAACTTACAACTCAGTTTTGGGGCTGATTCACAAACGTCTTACACCGGATGGGAGCAGAGGTGTCTTGTCTGTGAATTAGACTAACAAAGTTTGTTGAGAAGCCTCTGTTGTTGGGCTGTGAGGTGTTGTTTGTCAATTTACATACAGTTGTTGTGTTTTCTGTCAGAGACTTCAAGGGAACTCCCTACTGTTAAGGTGTGTTCTGTCAATTTACATGTATGTGTTACCTCAGCTGTGATTAGTTGTGTTTTCTGTCAGAGACTTCAAGGGACTCCCTACTGTTAAGGTGTGATCTGTCAATTTACATGTATGTGTTATTGACTTGTAAGCCTGTATAAAACTTCTCGTTCTCACAGCTTCCATTCAGAATTGAAAAAGACTTCTGGACAGAAGTCGAAACGTTTTCTGTTACAAATAAAGTCCAGTTGATCCTGAATTGAACGCCTTTTTGATTTATCATGTCCTGGATGACTGAGAATCTTCACCAGCATTTTGCTTGTTGAAATTTTTTCTAAGTGCTGATGTTCTACAGAAACTGCAGACTGAACCTTTAACAAAGCTGTTAGAAAGTCCACATTGTTGTGTAGTTGGCTTGTTTACTGAGCTAGGTTCTGTTTGGTTATGGCTTTTTCTTTCTGACTGTAATTAATAATATAGGATATATTATAGGTTAATAT
>JBBPBX010020521.1:0-19603 GCA_038048925.1 Garcialebias charrua | reverse complement strand
TCTGTCTGAAGTCCATGATCATCTCCTTCATCTTCTTCACACTGATGTGAAGCTTGTTCTTCCTGCACCAGCTCTCCAGGTCCTCAAAAGAATGTCCTTTATCATCAAGGCATAGGTTGACCACTGAGTCTTGTCCTGAATACTGTAGTTCCCTGGCGTTGAGCCATGTGCCTGTTGTTTTGGTTTCTCCAATACAGGTAGTCCCCGATTTACGAGCGAGATCCGTTACAACGAGGCGCTCGTAAACCGGAAATCTCGTAATTTGGAACGGCCGCCATTTCTCTCGTAAATCCGGAATTTCGCTCGTAAATTGGAACGGTTTTCGCTAGCGCGACTACAAACACTCTATTTTCATCCAAAAACTGCTTATGAGTGCATAAAAATGATCGGAAACGTGTGTCCATATGCTTAGCTAACTAACTGTGGTGAAAAAACACATGAAAACTCAGTATTTTTTTCGTTTTTTCCAAAAATTCGCCAGCTCGTAAGTCTGGAACCTCGTAGATCAGAGCGCTCGTAATTTGGGGACTACCTGTACATCACATTCCTCACTGCACTAAACTGCATCCACCACACTGCTCAGTTTGGGCTTGGGGGTTCTGTCCTTGGGATGGATCAGTCCCTGTGTGAGGGTCCTGTTGGGTTTATAATGTTGGATGTTGTATTTGGAGGAAAATCCTTCTGTTTTTCAGATATCCCAACAACATTCATCCAACCTATATTCATACAGGTTAGTCTCAATAAGCCTCGAGGACTCATTTACAAGAGAGACCTGTAACATATGGGATGACAGTGTTTTAGTGTTTGCTCTTTCTGCTGTTTAGTTCTGCAGTGTATTTTTGGATTTGTTTGCTGATTTGATAAAGGCGTAAGGATCTCCACAGGTTTGGAGAGCTTCTTTGATGTTTCTCTGTTTGGATATGGTATAGTATGGTATGGTATGGTATGGTATGGTATGGTATGGTATGGTATGGTATGGGTATGGTATTGTATAGTATGGTATAGTATGGTATGGTATGGTATGGTATGGTGGGAAGGAATGTAATATGGTGGGTTGTGGTATGCGTGGTATTGTGGGGTGTGGTATGGTATGATATGGTATGTTATAGTATGGTGTAGTATGGTGTGATTTGGCATAGGCATAGCATGTTATAATATGGTATAGACTCCTGTGTAAACACTCATCTAATGCTAAAGTTAGTGTGCTAAAGATATTTACAAATTAGCATTTAAGTGAACAGGTATAACATTTTCAAAACTGGAGTTTATATGGGATGGCACAAAATTTGATGAAATGAGATTGAGATAGTGGTGGGAAGAATTACTGATAGGAATACCAGCCCACGGGAGCTGGATGTGTGGCTACCATCTATAGAAAGGACCCAAATGCAGGCAGGTTCAAGAACAGTTCTAGGGTTTTAATATTGAAGCCAAAAACCAGAAAATAGAATTTGTCAATGAGCATGAAAATGACTGAGCAGTGATTATTAAATTAGGACAGGTGTGTTGATTACAAATGGTTAGGTGTGTGAGTGAAGTTGAAACAAAGGATCACAGAGGAAATTATTGGGCTGAGATGCAAGTAAACAACATAATGATAACTTTAACTACAATCAAACTTGAACAGGGATAGCTTAATAGAAACAAACATAAAAATACTAACATCATGTCAAAAACCCTCAAGCCTTAAAAATCCAAACTATTTTTTAAAAGTTACCATCTTGTCGTTATTCAGAAAAGCCCATTTTCCAGTTTTAAGTCACCAATGTGAACAGAGTGTAAAATAAACTTGTGTTGGCACTTCTACCTAAAGAGTCCTCAGAGATGCTGTCTGTCTGTTGGGTATGGAGGCTCTTCTGCTTAAAGGTAAAGCAAAAGTGTTGTAGCAGTGATATGTGGTCCCATGAGGGTGAGAGGCTGAGGAATTTCATCTTGTTGCAGCAGGACATTTGTCAGCTTTGGAAATGTCAACTGTTCAATATGAGATGGGAGGCAGTGGGGAATAGCTTACAAAAAAGTCAGATGGAAAAAAATACATGAGGAGGTGGAGATAGGGAGAAAAAGATATGTTAGTGTTAATGGAGCACTGTCGAAAAAACGATGAAGCCTTACAAATGCATCATAATACATGATTCCAGTCTTTTCCTCAATCAGAACGTCAGCTCAAACCAAATGAGTGGAAATGACTCATGCGAGCATAATCCATCTCCATGTGCCTGTCTGGGTTTGAATCCTATTATTATTATTTTCCTGTACATCTGCGCTCACAGAAGGCACAGCACAGAGAAACTTGGCAGCAGCCGGCACTCACTGAAGCATCGGTTTCCTGGGTCGCGTTTTCTCTGCATTAAAGTTGGTTTCACCACTGCTTTTTACACCAGCTGGGTTTTAGGAAATGTGTTTTGTCAGTCACCTCCATATTTAAAATATTTGTTATCGTAACCAATTAAATTGCTTTTTTCTTTCAAAACATGTATGTGTGACAGCTTTCAGGCCCAGACCTCCCTTGCAAAAGAGATCTGTGGTCTCATTGATATTTGCCTGGTTAAAAAAAAGGTTGATAAATAAACAAATATACAAACAAATAAATAAATAAATAAATTCTCTTGCACAGTGATTGCTGGACATAGGCACCGGCGACCCCGGTGACCCAAAATGGAAGAAGCAGGTAAAAGATAATGGATGGATGGATTAATAAATAAATTATTATCCAAATCAGCATTAAATGAATAATAATAATGATTATGCAATTAGGTTGGTTAATTAACCAGCTGAAATCACGTCAGTGACTGCACACAAGGAATATATGCATTTTGTTGAAACCAGATTTCAATCCATTGAAAATACAATGTGTTTTATAGACATTGGCAAAGGCTGGCTAATACCAAATGTCCCGATAATGTCGGTACGTAGTCTGGCGCATAGTCGGGCCAAACCACATAGACCAACACACGCCTTCTTAAAAGCTAACGAAATAAGTGTCAAACATTTATGCTATGTTTGTTCTGGTTTGTGCAGCAAAACTTTTCGTTTTTGCCACTATCATTTTAAAGATATTAATAAAAACGTTTCCAGGAATCTTCAGAGGTCAACCAGCCTTCCTCTTACAATATAAAAATAAAAATAAAAATGGTGTCAATAAACTACTACCGGTTGTCACGATCCGCGCAGGAGCTGGACTCACAGGACGAGCTGGACGCCAGGGCCGGTTTTAGCTGGAATCTGGACCTGGACCGGCCGGCGCCGACGGAGGAACCCACAAGCATGATGACCAGATGGCTCGGAAAGACAAAAATGACAATTAGTGAACTGCACAAACATCACACAGGATAAATCACTGAAGGAACAGCAATTACTTACCAGGCCCCCAAAGGGGACCCTTGGTGCAGACAAAGCTCAAAGCAGACCAGCAGATCATGACACCATGGGAGGACAATGCTCAATTAACGTCATGTGCAAGGACTTTCCTCTGCAGCAACCCAGCTCCTTCTCCTCTGAAGTCAGGAACCCAACTGCCTCTTCATGTGAAGTCACAGAGACTAAATACTGATCACTAATGAGACAAGAGGAAGACACCTGTGGACAATTAAGAGAATCAGGTGAGAAACAGGTGAAATCCTCACATACCCCCCTCTCCACGGATGTCCCATGACATCCAAGAGAGAACACAGAGGAACACGGATGACACAGAGGAACACGGATGTCACTTGACACCCCTCGAGGAAAGACGGAGGAACCAGGACTACGTCTCCAGCGCCCCCAAAGGAGCGAGGAGGTACAGGGACAGATCTTCGACTCCAAAGCTCAAAGAGCAAGGAGGGGAAGCAGACTCTGGAGCCCAGAGGAAATCCTCCAACACCCACTGAGAGCGAGGAGGGGGACAGAGGTTCGGCTCCAGCGTCCACGGAGGAGCGAGGAGGGGAACAGAACAGACACCGAGGCCAAGAGGGGACACGGATGGAAAATCGCTTCCAATGCCCACTAAGGAGCACGGAGGAACCAATGCCCACTGGGGAGCACGGAGGAACCAGGACCACGCCTCCAGCGCCCATGGAAGAGCGAGGAGGGCAACAATACGTTACCCACAGGAAGACAGGTACTCCAGAAGCAGTTGGACTTTGTAGTAATTGAGCATTCTGTCACGATCCGCGCAGGAGCTGGACTCACAGGATGAGCTGGACGCCAGGGCCGGTTTTAGCTGGAATCTGGACCTGGACCGGCCGGCGCCGACGGAGGAACCCACAAGCATGATGACCAGATGGCTCGGAAAGACAAAAATGACAATTAGTGAACTGCACAAACATCACACAGGATAAATCACTGAAGGAACAGCAATTACTTACCAGGCCCCCAAAGGGGACCCTTGGTGCAGACAAAGCTCAAAGCAGACCAGCAGATCATGACACCATGGGAGGACAATGCTCAATTAACGTCATGTGCAAGGACTTTCCTCTGCAGCAACCCAGCTCCTTCTCCTCTGAAGTCAGGAACCCAACCGCCTCTTCATGTGAAGTCACAGAGACTAAATACTGATCACTAATGAGACAAGAGGAAGACACCTGTGGACAATTAAGAGAATCAGGTGAGAAACAGGTGAAATCCTCACACCGGTATGTTTGGGTTGCTTTTGCTGTGAACACATTACTGAAAGTTTAAGTTAAATAGGTCAACCAGCCCCGCTGCCCACCCCAGACCATAACCCAAACCCAACATGCACAGATTTTCCTTGACCTTTGATGACCTTTGGAAACTTTTTTATTAATATCTTTGAAATGATAGTGGCACAACTAAACCAGCCACTGGGGAGCACAAGTCAGTGGATCTTGTGCCGGTCCCAAGCCCAGGTAAATGGTGAGGGTTGTGTCAGGAAGGGCATCGGATGTAAAATACTTTTTCCAAAACTATAATGCAAGTTCATCAAAGTGAAACCAAACCGGATTGTTTGAGGCCCGGGTTAACAACCACCGCAACCGGTGCTGTTGACAAACAGGGTGCTGGCGGAAATTGTGCTGTTAATTGAAGACCTAGAGGAGGGAAACGTGTCAGGAGACAGAGGGAGAAGAGGAAAGTGAAGAATGTAGGACTGAGGGTTGCAACTCTAAATGTGGGGACAATGGGCCTCATGCAAGAACCGTTCGTACGCACAGATTTGTTCTTAAATTGTGCGTACGGGTGATTTAGGAGCATTTGTGGCATTCAACAATGTTTTCGTATTCTAAGATTTTTTTCAGATACGAACAAAATTTACGTGTGGTCCAGACCTGTCGTATATTTTACGAGCAGTCAGTCTGCTGTTATCCAGACGGATTTTCTTCACTAATAACTTCATGTTTCGTTATTCAGAAAATATTTTGAGTTAAAAAAAATCATGCACCATAATTATTTTTGACAATAGGTTATTCTGTTTGAATTAGAATTATAATTTTAAATGTAATAATGACTAACAAAGAAAAATATTTAAATTAAAATCAATTTGTTATTAATGCCGTTTTCTAACACTACAATATTAATATGAAGATCTCAAACTAAAACCAACTTAAATTATGAATTAATTTAAGTTTAATTTGTCTCGGTAACGCAGACTTTTCCTTGATCTCCTCCTGTACGGTTTGTTTAAAATAAATCTGGACCTTTTCAGACAAGCATGCCTCGATAGCTCAGTGAGAAGAGCGTTGGCTTGCCGTTTCGAACCTTATGGGTTCAATTCCCACATGGGCCAACGTTTTTTTTTTTTTTAATTCATTCCAGATTTAAAAAACACAAGAAAATTATTTACAATACAACAAGAAATAAAGCATAAAGTTTTTTTAATCTGGAATGAATAAATAATATAAAAGAAAAAAAAGTCATACCTTGTGGGAATCGAACCCACGAGGTCTAGATAAGGTTAGGAGCACCTGTGGAGCACCTGTGGAGGAAGTGGACGCGGGCACACCTTGGCTGCCGCTGCTCCTCATACTTTTTGCTTTTTGAAGCCTTTTTTATTACTTTCTGCTGTTTTTTTTCACCGAGCCTTGTTGGACATTTCTACCTTTCTCGATTGCAGAGTGCGACAGGCGTAAAGCCTGTGTACAGCACCTGTACGGGCGGACGCGGACATTTCTACCTTTCTTTGCACCTTTCTACCTTTCTTGAACGCAGAGTGCGACAGGCGTTAAGCCTGTGTACAGCACCTGTGTGTACGGACGCGGACATTTCTACCTTTCTTTGAACCTTTCTACCTTTCTTGAACGCAGAGTGCGACAGGCGTAGCGCCTGTGTACAGCACCTGTACGGGCGGACGCGGACATTTCTACCTTTCTTTGCACCTTTCTACCTTTCTTGAACGCAGAGTGCGACAACGAAGCTGAAGTTAGCTTCCGATTCCAGCTTCCGATTCGGCAAATGACTAAAGGGATATTACAACTAATTTTTCAGTACCTTGAGCGGGTTTAATCTGCTCTAGCTCAAAAACTACAACACCTAGACTCTTCAAACCAGGACTATATTATTCTAGACTAATAGAAGAATATATAAAACTAAGTTTGAGCTTTGTGAAACGTTTTTCTGATTTGTGAAACTTGACCAAAGTTAGTTTTTCATCATTTTTAGGCTACTGTACCATATTTGACCCGGTCTAGCTCAGAAACCACAAGACCTGGACTCTTCAAACCAGGACTATATTAATCTAGACTAATAGAAGAATATATAAAACTAAGTTTGAGCTTTGTGAAACATTTTTCTGATTTGTGAAACTTGACCAAAGTTAGTTTTTCATCATTTTTAGGCTACTGTACCATATTTGACCCGGTCTAGCTCAGAAACCACAAGACCTAGACTCTTCAAACCAGGACTATATTAATCTAGACTAATAGAAGAATATATAAAACTAAGTTTGAGCTTTGTGAAACGTTTTTCTGATTTGTGAAACTTGACCAAAGTTAGTTTTTCATCATTTTTAGGCTACTGTACCATATTTGACCCGGTCTAGCTCAGAAACCACAAGACCTAGACTCTTCAAACCAGGACTATATTAATCTAGACTAATAGAAGAATATATAAAACTAAGTTTGAGCTTTGTGAAATGTTTTTCTGATTTGTGAAACTTGACCAAAGTTAGTTTTTCATCATTTTTAGGCTACTGTACCATATTTGACCCGGTCTAGCTCAGAAACCACAAGACCTGGACTCTTCAAACCAGGACTATATTAATCTAGATTAAGTCACAGAGTATGGTGCAATATGTGTGCTCTCTGACATACTTCAAGGATCAGAAATATCGGTAGGTTGCATCGGAAAATCCGATATGTGAATTATGCTGGTAAGAACACACGTGGGTCTTTAATGGGCCTCATGTAAGTTAACCATCTGGGTCCCACTGAAAATCCAATCAGTGCCTTAAAAATGTATGGGCAAACCCATGTGGGGCCACCATGGAAACCGTGGACAAACCCACTTATTACCCATATTTTTAGCCCAGTTGGGACCCAGTTTAGTCCCAGGTAGATATTCTTCAAGGCACACACATGGGTTTTACATGGGCCTCATATAAGTTAACCATCTGGGAACCACTGAAAGCCCAGTCAGGGCCCATTAAAGTCTATCTGGGCAAACCCATGTGGGGCCACCATGGAAACTGTGGACAAACCCACTTATTACCCATATTTTTAGCCCAGTTGGGACCCAGTTTAGTCCCAGGTAGCTATCCTTCAAGGCACACATATGGGTTTTACATGGGTCTCAATTAAGTTAAACATCTGGGTCCCACTAAAAACCCAGTCAGGGCCCATTAAAATCTATCTGGGCAAACCCATGTGGGGCCACCATGGAAACCGTGGACAAACCCACTTATTACCCATATTTTAGCCCAGTAGGGACCCAGTTTAGTCCCAGGTAGATATTCTTCACGGCACACACATGGGTTTTACATGGGTCTCATTTAAGTTAAACATATGGGTCCCACTGAAAACCCAGTCAGGGCCCATTAAAATCTATCTGGGCAAACCCATGTGGGGCCACCATGGAAACCGTGGACAAAACCTTTTGGGACCCATGTTTTTTGCACATATGTATACCATATGGGTCCCACCTGTGCATGCTGGCTGGGCTGGAGGTGTGAGGCCTGTGATGTGGGCTTGTGCCTCAGCTGGAGAGAAACTGCTTCAGGGAATACAAACAAAGGCTCAGGACAATAATAAGAAATGGGGGAGGGGAAAAATCGCCTGTAAATAGTTAGAATTGTTAGTCTGTTTCTTGTTTGTAAAAATATGTGGGAATAAAAAAAACATTGTAAATGTGTTCTATAGTGTTGAAATTGTTAATTTGTGATGCAAAATCTGTACTTCATGTTCAAATGCAAATTTTTATTTGCATAAAATCACTAAAATATATTTTCGTTTTTTGTTTTTTAGTGATATTAAACAGTTTTAATAGTGGTTTAGTATCAAGTATAATGTAAAACAATGCCAGATATTGAAAGTTCTACATATTCTGGAAAAATGTGCTGAAGCACTGGGCCATAGGACATTTTCTTCCTATTTTCTAGTGAAAAACAAGTAAAAAATGCCAGTCGGAAATTTGAGACTTAGGTGTAAAAGGGATGTAAGGATATAGGAGTTATTAGTCAGTTTACTGACTTACCTATACTTTTAGATGTGCAGGTCTGAGCAGAGTTTATCTGCACAAACTTGCCACCAATTCGCGAGTTCTTCCTTTTTCCGGTACTAAATTGCTTTTACTGTAATTAGCCAGAAATGTATCTTCACAAGAGACTTCAATTTATGTTGGTCTACCAGAAAATAGACCTTTTATTGAAATTATCATGAAAGTACATTAAACATTTGTATCGATATTAGCTCTGATTTAATAACTACGTTGACAAGAATTCAAATTAAAACAAACAGACAGTTAGGAACTTTTCTGTTGGCACATTTCTTAACAGATTAATAGCTTATGAAAAATAAGAAATAGTCAGAGTCAGAGAGTCAGAGAGTCTTTATTGTCATTTGCACCGCATGTGGTGCATGTGATGAAAACGAGATTATGTACACGAGGTCCCAGTTACATCCAACAACAGATGAAAGATAAAAACAGTAATAACATCTAGAACTAACTAAGAAAAACATCAACTAGTAATACACTAAGCCTAATATAGTGGAAATAAACAGCAGCACGAACATGAGTTTGTATGAGCAGATGGTCACAGATGAACACAGATGAACACAGCAACAAGAAAACAGATCAGCATCAGCATGATGTGATATTTTGCAGTGTTTATTTTTATTTTATTTTTATTTATTCATGAGTCTAACAGCCTCAGGGTAGAAGCTGTTCCTCAGTCTAGTGGTTCTACACTTGATGCTCCTCAACCTCCGTCCTGAGGGGAGTGGGGCAAAGAGTGAGTGTGCTGGGTGAGTGAGGTCTTTCATGATGCAGGTGGCTCTTTTCCTGCATCTGGAGGTGTAAATGTCTGTGATTGTGGGGAGACTGACTCCAACAGACTTCTGTGCAGCCTTCACCACTCTCTGCAGAGCTTTCCTCTCTTCAACTGTGCAGCCTCCATGCCACACGTTGATGCTGGAGCACAGGATGCTCTCCACTGCACACCTGTAGAAGGAGGTGAGGACTGGGCTGCTCAGACCAGCACGTCTCAGCCGTCTGAGGAAGTAGAGTCTCTGATGACCTTTCTTGATCAGGCTGGTGGTGTTGTTGCTCCAGCTGAGGTTATCATTCATGTGTACACCCAAGTATTTGTAGCTGGAGACCACTTCCACTGCAGACCCACCTATTTTCAGTGGGGCGTGGGTGTGTTTGTTCCTTCTGAAGTCCACAATCATCTCCTTTGTCTTCTTCACATTCATGTGAAGATTATTCTCTTTGCACCAGCTCTCCAGGTGTTCCACCTCCTGTCTGTAGCTGGACTCATCATTGTTTGTGATGCATCCCACCACCGCTGTATCATCTGCAAACTTAACAATATGACAGCCTGGAAGTGTGGCTGTACAATCATATGTGAGCAGAGTGAACAGAAGGGGGCTCAGCACACATCCCTGAGGAGAGCCAGTGCTGAGTGTTATGGTGGAGGAGGAGGAGGAAGAAATAAGTGAAAGCTAAGTTAACTGAAGTTGGTTATTTTGAACCAGACTGGGTGACACCTCTTTCCCACACGAGCAGACTGCTGGGCTCCCGCACGCTCAAACACACCACGACTCGTTACCTGTTGACAGTTCGTCTCTTGGAGATAAGAGTGGAGAAGTGTCTGGACACACACGTGGATGGGTTTGTCCAACGGCCGTCCAGTTGAGACTTCAGCGTGTGTGGCTGATTCACGATACGAGGAAACTCGCCTCCCTCGGCAGGAAACAAAGGTCAAGCGCGCAGACTGATTTTTCAAAATAAAACTTCAGAAAACAAATTATTTCCGAAATGAGTGTTTTGAGGCACAGCAAGGCTTTGCCGTGACTCCAGCTGAGACGTGGGTCTAGTTGACACAATGACCGGAACGTCTCCAGCTTTTTCCAGAGAAGCAACCAAGTTCTTAGGATGTTCTTCCCTCCGACTCTAAAGCAAATGCAGGAAGTGACCTTTATATGGGAGGCGGGGTCTGACCCACCTCCTTAATAACTATTGGCTGGTTTTAACAAAATAAAAGATGGAAGTTTAATTCCATAGGCAGAAATGTCTCTTGACGGACAACAGGAAAACTGTTTACATAAACAGCCAGATGGACTAGCCTGTTGAGTCTAGCTTGAAGACAAAACAGAGAAGGAAGTGAACAGCTTACCCTGACTCATGTCCTAGATTTCAGAGCACACTTGTATTGTAGAAATAAACCAGCAGAAGGGTCAAACTCATGCAAGTAACAGATCATCATTAAAATGACAAAATATACTGTAGATCAATTCTGAATTAACACACATTAAAGAGAAAGTTCAATCTGATTAATTAGTGTCCATTAATTCAAAATAATTGTAAAAAATATAAGTGTCCACTCGTTTCCTTGAGGGCTTCAAGAAGGTGTAACACTTAGAGTTTCAAAGAGATGCAGAGAGGTGTACTTGAAGGTCAAGCCTACAATATCAGAGATGAGGTGTATCACTACAAATATAAGATGGAGCTAGGTTGTTGAGAGCTTTGTAGGCTAGAAGTAAGATTTTGAATTCAGTTCTAGATTTGACAGGGAGCCAGTGGAAAGAAGCTAAAACTGGAGATATATGATATCTTCTACTCCATTTAAGACTCTGGCAGCAGCAAAAACTCTGTAGAAGCAGTAGGAAAAGTTTGAAAAACACTCAAACTCCCTTTCAAACTCACCACATGCCACTACCGACTCCCAGCATGCAGTGCAAAAGAAAGGAAGGAAGGATGGATGATTTCTGCACAGTATTCTAAAGGCCCCACCACAGAATTTCATACAACTTGGAAGTCTGGACTGGACCATTGCAACACCTTGGTTCTTTTTTTTCCCCAGATGTTCTCTTGTAGATGTCTTTCTGTGTTTGGGCTGTCATTTTCTACGACCTCGTTTGGTTCATCTGTCGGACAAATTCATTCAACCTTTATTTAGACAGGTTAATCCCATTGAGCCTCGAGGACTCATTTACAAGAGAGCTCATTTTAACAAAGAGCGATGACAACAGTGGATAACGACAACAATAGATGATCATAAAAGAGGCATACAGAATTAAAATAAGATGGCAAAAAAAAAGTAGTAAAAACAGCTAGATTACAAGGCAATGTGAAAAACTAAAACTAGGAACATGTCTGGTTCTTGCCAGGAACTTAACAGATGTTTGAAGCCACTTAGAGAGTTCATATGTCCTAATCTTCTAGAATATTTTGGTCTGCAGAAGAGTTCATGGCTGGCTCAGTGGCCACAAGAGTCCACTAGTTCTGTGGTTGCAAAATAACCTTCAAAGATGGACTCTGTGTAAACGACTTTTAATCCTCCCCAGACAGATTGGCAGCAACAGTTGCTTCTCTATGGTCATTGCTGACATAGTTCCTCTTTGGCATGGTGTAAAAAGTCACCTGTTTGCTTCAGATAAGCAAACTAAGATAATTCCAGTTTTTACAGAGATGGTCACACTGATGCTGATCAGTTAATCAATATATTTGATCAGCAGCACATGTAGTACGCTTTCCCATAAACCCTTTTAGAAGCAATAAGTGTGGATATTTTTTTTCCATTTTGGGTTTGTTCCTTTTTAATACATGCTGTGATGATCTGTTGTGAGTTTTGTACAGTTCAGATTAGATTGGAATAGTTTAAGATCATTTTATTATACTTTCATAGATACAATAAAACCTTAGAAGGTACAAATGGTGTGATGCCTTTTTACCATGATCATTACAATCAAATTACTGTTTTGTTAAATCTAGAACAAAGTGAGCTTGCACTGTGACCAGATATTACAAGTGTGCTGTCATTTTCTTTTAAGGAGCACTATCAACAACAAAAACTCGTTAGTGGATTTGAAAAGGAGGGAAATGATGGTAAAACTTTTGTATTAAAACCTTATAGACAAATAAGTTGCTGAAATTCACAGAAACAACATATTCTTTAAGCTAGTTTGGCCTTGAAAGCATCTAATGTTTACTGATGTTCCATTTGTAAAAAGTCTTGATCACTACAAAAATTATCTTTTTAATTGTAGCATATATAAAATCTGTGATTTTTTTTAAAAAATGGCCTTTAATGTATTTATGGGATTTGTTGTGCTGGTTTCAGATGTGTTAATAGGTCAAGAACCAAGAAGAAATATAGTTTTAATTTTAATTTTATTACAAGTTAACAAGCTGCATTGTGGTGCTAATATGAGGTGGAGATTTAAAAAAGTCTGATAAATAGTAGTTCTCTTATCTCAGTAACTTGTGTCTCATCCTGAGTAAAAACATATACTGTACATGTATAACATTCTGACATAAAGGATGAAATGGTTTCTAAATAACTATATTCTCATTTTAGGCACAAAAAAAGGAAAATGAAAAAAAAAAAAAGGCTGTAAACATTCATATTGAAGCCTTTGTTAACAGCTGTTACGCAATTCTAGATTTGGCATCTTAGCCTAATTTGTTTTCATTCAGATTAAAAACCTCCAGTGTTGGCATTTGTAAGAGCTAAAAAAAAACAGTAACTACTCTGAGTTAGTGTCAGTGAACCCTGCTGGTATGGTGTCTGGAAGGCAGACTCACGTGGCTGGACATGGATCCTTGTTACAGCTGGTGTGGTTGTCACCGGGTCGGGTGGAGGGGTCACACAAACGCTCCTCAGCTAAACCAGTCATCTTTTCAACACAGTAAACACTCTGTCTCTGAACACCTGGAATACAAACGGGACAAAAATGGCTCATAATACAGAATAAAATATATAGATATGTATTAATAAATAAAGAATGGCAATAGATTATTCATGTTGTGAACTATAAGATGTATTTATTTTGCAAAATGTATCCTAAATCTTACATTTTAAAGATACTAAAAATGAAAAATTATATGCTGATGTCATCCATCACTGAGGGATTTAAATAGTGAATGTTTATAGTCTTTGTGATGAGTGTTTTTCTGGACTGGGACTGAACAGAACATGCAAGTAAACCTTAATGTTTTGGAGCAAAAATATTCAAGTAGATAGGAGTTACACAGTGTATATATAAAAAAAGAGTAGTTTTTATTTTTATTTTGGGTTGTCCATGGCAGCGCAGTGACTAATCCTGGTGAGTGGAGGGAGTAATTTTGTCCAAAACCAGGGGAAATGGAGGAGCCAGGGGGTGGCCAACAGTGACCTTGGCCGCCATTGATCTTCGGCCACTCCACTCATTTGAGGAAACTAGATATTTAAGAAAAATATAAACTAGAAAGCCTAGTTTTTCTCAAATTGTTGTCAGTTTACTTACACATATGGTGGTAGCCATCTTGGACTTTGATGTGGCAAAAACATTTTTGATTGTCGTTTCTTATGCCAAGATGTAGTCACACATAAAAATGGAAGATGGCAAGTTGCTTTCCCCCAAACCAAGTTATCCAGCTCACAGTGCTTTCTAGTTGGAAAACTATGCATTCTATATATGCACACATTTATGGTGGCAGCCATCTTGGATGACTGGTATTTCAAACTCCCTCGCTTTGCTCAGCAAAGTATCAATACATATTTTTATATTATAAATGCAATTATTTATAACATGTTCTATTTGCCTCAAAATATAGGAACTTGTCCTGATGCATGCTCAATAATCCAGGTAGTTAAATCTAACAAGGTTAATTCAACTAAATTCAGTTTATTTCTATAGTGCCAAGTCCCAACAACGTTGTCTCATGGAACTGAACAGAAACATTCACAAACATACAAAATCCAATTAGTGCATCTATCTAAGGAAGGAAACCAGCAGACATGTTGAATCTTCACTTCGTCGCAGTCTCCTACCAAAGGAGGTGGGACCATGAGCCTTAATAATAAATAATAATGGTCCTCCTTTTTACATGTGAACTGTCAGAGAATGCGCTGGTTTTGCAGGATGGGACCCAGCGGTGCAGGCAGGTGGACCACAAGAGACTGCACCGAGTAAAATAAATTAATATTTATTTAAACAAAACAAAACGCTGACATGGCAGCAAAACGTACATGAAAGGAGAACACAAAGAAGAGCACTATAGGGAAAGTCTTGACACCACTGGGGAAACCTGACAATGATCGGCTGCCCAGGACGGAAACAGCTGACACTAATTACAGTAAAACAGAAACAGATGGGAAGCACAGACAGGTGGCAGAAGAGTAACTACTGTAATTACAGGGGCAATTACTAATTACAGCAGGAGAGCAGGACTAAGACAAAAACATCAGACAGACACAATCCCAACATGAACAGCTAGTTCTGGAAGTCACCATCAAACTGGTTGATCTACTATGAGAAGGTGCTGAGTTTGTTGCAGCTGCTCAGACTGAAGAAGTCTTTTGAATAAAAGATGAAACATTTCAACAAAGAAGAATCCGTCCAGAGGACCTGACTTAACCTTGCTAGATGGGATAGGAAGAGTTTATTTATTCTTGTGTTTATGAACTTTTTAGAATTATGCCTACATATAGATGAGGATTTTTGAAAATGAAAATTTAGCAAATTCAGACGTTATTACAACATACAGGTGGTCCTCGAGTTACGGCGGCCTCGACTTACGACAATTCAGTGTTACGAACGCATCTTATTAATAAAAATATGAAGAAAAAAAAATGGGGGGTGGGGGGTGGTTTAATGTTCTTGATTTCATGTGTACAACACTTTGTTGCAGCTGTGGTTGTTTTAAATGGCTTTATAAATAAAGTATTATTATTACATAATTTTTAATTTTTAAGCCGATTTACGAAGTTTCCGACAGTTTTCGGCAGTCAGTTTTCGGCAGTGCCCGCCAGTTTAGCCAGTTAGCTCCAGCCTCGACCGCAGGCTTTGGACGGACCGTGTCCGACCAGAGGTTCCTGTGCTCAGATACATGAGCTGGGAGCTGAACGGCGGTTTTGCAGAGGGACGAAGGAAAACAACGCAGTGGACCATGTGAAGCAGCAGACAGCAGCGATCCGGACCGGAGGAGCAACGAGCTAACATTCTAACAAGCCTTGCTGTAGGATGGGCGCGGGTGGGGTAGATGGTGTCACCGGGGAAACGGAGCCGACGTGCGGCGGAGAGGCCAGCTGTGGCCGGGAGCTCGCGTCGAGTCTGCCTGGCAGCCTAAGATGTTGGATGGACACCGAGCTAACATGCTAAAACACGGACAAACAGCTGCGGCAGCCTTGGAGGGGCTAACGCTAACGGGCACAGCTAATAGCGGGGCTAACATGCTAACGCGGCACAGCTTGTTTTGGATGGACACTGTGGAGAAACGGCTCTCAGCAAGTTATTAACTCTTTTTCCCTTCATGATGGCTCCAAATGTATGGAGTTAACATGCTAACAGTCCTTCCTGTAAACAGTTTGGACCGCGTGGAGCAGCACAAAGCTGCAGAGCTCGGACGTGCAACAAGCTAACATGCAAAAAGACGGAGACAAGCTTGACCAGCTCAAAGTAAGAAATTAACTACTGTATTTATTACTGTATTGTTCCAAATGTACTGTATGTGTTTTTTGATAATTATGTAGGGCACTGTGTTAGGATAGGCAAAGTGCTTGGTAACTTGGTAACTGTACATTACCGAACATGTACGTGTATAAGTGGCGGCTCGTGTGTTTCCGACTTACGGCAATTTCGTGTTAAGAACGGGCCGCAGGAACGGAACTCGTTCGTAAGTCGGGGACCAGCTGTATTTGCCAATCTTAACTCAGGACAGTATTACACTTTTATTATTTCATTTTATGCTTATGGTTATTAAATGTTTAGTGTTGGTGTAACTTTTCATACTTTCATACTACTACTATGCAAAAACTACTATGCAAAAACTTAGGACAGTATTACACTTTTATTATTTCATCCATCCATCCATCCATCCATCCATCCATCTTCTTCCGCTTATCCGGGGTCGGGTCGCGGGGGTAGCAGCCTAAGTAGGGAGGCCCAGACTTCCCTCTCCCCAGCCACTTGGAGCAGCTCCTCTGGGGGAATCCCAAGGCGTTCCCAGGCCAGCCGAGAAACATAGTCCCTCCAGCGTGTCCTGGGTCTTCCTCTGGGTCTCCTCCCGGTGGGACATGCCCGGAACACCTCACCAGGGAGGCGTCCAGGAGGCATCCTAACCAGATGCCCGAGCCACCTCAACTGGCTCCTCTCGATGTGGAGAAGCAGCGGCTCTACTCCGAGTCCCTCCCGGATGACTGAGCTTCTCACCCTATCTCTAAGGGAGAGTCCAGCCACCCTGCGGAGAAAACTCATTTCAGCCGCTTGTATCCGAGATCTTGTTCTTTCGGTCATAACCCAAAGCTCATGACCATAGATGAGGGTGGGAACGTAGATCGATCGGTAAATTGAGAGCTTTGCCTTTTGACTCAGCTCTCTCTTCACCACGACAGACCGGTACAGCGCCCGCTTCACTGCGGACGCTGCACCTATCCGCCTATCGATCTCACGCTCCAGTTTTCCCTCATTCGTGAACAAGATCCCGAGATACTTAAACTCCTCCACTTGGGGCAGGACCTCCTCCCCGACCCGGAGAGGGCATGCTACCCTTTTCCGGCTCAAGACCATGGCCTCGGATTTGGAGGAACTGATCCTCATCCCGGCCGCATCACACTCGGCTGCAAACCGCTCCAGTGAAAGTTGTAAATCACGAACTGATGAAGCCAATAGGACCACATCATCTGCAAAAAACAGAGAAGCGATTCTAAGGCCACCAAAACGGATCCTCTCAACACCTTGGCTGCGCCTAGAAATTCTGTCCATAAAAGTTATGAACAGAATCGGTGACAAAGGGCAACCTTGGCGGAGTCCAACTCTCACCGGAAACGAGCCTGACTTACTGCCGGCAATGCGGACCAAGCTCTGACACCGGTCGTACAGGGACCTAACAGCCCTTATCAAAGGGCCTGGTACCCCATACTCCCGGAGTACCCCCCACAGAACCCCCCGAGGGACGCGGTCGAATGCCTTCTCCAAGTCCACAAAGCACATGTAAACTGGTTGGGCAAACTCCCACGCACCCTCCAGGACCCTGCTGAGGGTGTAGAGCTGGTCCAGTGTTCCACGACCAGGACGAAAACCACACTGCTCCTCCTGAATCCGAGGTTCGACTATCCGACGGACCCTCCTCTCCAGAACCCCTGAATAGACCTTACCAGGGAGGCTTAAGAGTGTGATCCCCCTATAGTTGGAACACACCCTACGGTCCCCCTTTTTGAATAGGGGAACCACCACCCCAGTCTGCCAATCCAAGGGAACTGCCCCCGATGTCCACGCGATATTGCAGAGTCGCGTAAGCCAACACAACCCTACAACATCCAGAGCCCTAAGGAACTCCGGGCGAATCTCATCCACCCCCGGAGCCTTGCCACCGCGGAGCTTTTTAACCACCTCGGCGACCTCAGCACCAGAGATCGGAGAACCCGACCCAAAGTCCCCAGGCTCTGCTTCCTCAGTGGAAGACGTGCCAGTAGGATTGAGGAGGTCTTCGAAGTATTCCGCCCACCGACTCACAACATCCCGAGTTGAGGTCAGCAGCACGCCACCCCCACCATAAATGGTGTTGGTCGCGTACCTCTTTCCCCCCCTGAGACGCCGGATGGTGGACCAGAATCGCCTCGAAGCCGTACGGAAGTCATTCTCCATGGCCTCTCCGAACTCCTCCCACGCCCGAGTTTTTGCCTCAGCAACCACCCGAGCCGCATGCCGCTTGGACTGCCGGTACCTATCAGCTGCTTCCGGGGTCCCACAAGCCAAAAAGGCCCAATAGGACTCCTTCTTCAGCCTGACAGCATCCCTCACTGCCGGTGTCCACCACCGGGTTCGAGGGTTGCCACCACGACAGGCACCAACAACCTTGCGGCCACAGCTCCGATAAGCTGCCTCGACAATAGAGGCGCGGAACACGGCCCACTCGGACTCCATGTCCCCCGCCTCCCTCGGAACGTGTTCAAAGCTCTCCCGGAGGTGGGAGTTAAAGCTCCGTCTTACGGGAGACTCTGCCAGACGTTCCCAGCAGACCCTCACAATACGTTTGGGTCTGCCAGGTCTGACCGGCATCCTCCCCCACCATCGGAGCCAACTCACCACCAGGTAGTGGTCAGTTGACAGCTCCGCCCCTCTCTTCACCCGAGTGTCCAAGACATGCGGCCGCAGATCAGATGAGACGACAACAAAGTCGATCATCGAACTGCGACCTAGGGTGTCCTGGTGCCAAGAGCACATATGGACACCCTTATGCTTAAACATGGTGTTCGTTATGGACAATCCATGACGAGCACAGAAGTCCAATAACAGAACACCACTCTGGTTCAGATCAGGGGGGCCGTTCCTCCCAACCACACCCCTCCAGGTCTCACTGTCATTGCCCACGTGAGCGTTGAAGTCCCCCAGTAGAACAAGGGAGTCCCCAGGAGGCGCACTCTCCAATACCCCCTCCAAGGACTCCAAAAAGGGTGGGTAGTCTGAGCTGCCGTTTGGTGCATAGGCACAAACAACAGTCAGAGCCCGTCCCCCCACACGTAGGCGAAGGGAGGCTACCCTCTCGTTCACCGGGGTGAACCCCAACGTACAGGCACCAAGATGGGGGGCAACCAGTATGCCCACTCCTGCTCGGCGCCTCTCACCAGGGGCAACTCCAGAGTGGAAGAGTGTCCAACCCCTCTCAAGGAAACTGGTTCCAGAGCCAGAGCCATGCGTTGAGGTGAGTCCGACTATTTCTAGTCGGAAACTCTCAACCTCACACACTAGCTCAGGCTCCTTCCCCACCAGAGAGGTGACATTCCATGTCCCAATGGCCAGCTTCTGTAGCCGAGGATCAGACCGCCAGGGTCCCCGCCCTCGGCCACCACCCATCTCACATTGCACCCGACCCCTTTGGCCCCTCCCACAGGTGGTGAGCCCATGGGAAGGGGGACCCACGTCTCCTCTTCGGGCTGTGCCCGGCCGGGCTCCATGGGTAAAAGCCCGGCCACCAGGCGCTCGCCAGCGTGCCCCACCTCCGGGCCTGGCTCCAGAGTGGGGCCCCGGTGACC
>JBBPBX010020520.1:0-34769 GCA_038048925.1 Garcialebias charrua | reverse complement strand
ATTTGCATGGTTCAACTTTAATTATAGTATTAATAATAATACATTTACATACATGTGAATATATGACTGCCTGATCACATCTGATCTGGTCTGTATTATTAAAGACTCCACACAATGATTTAGCTTGGTAAATATGATCAATTATTATTGATAATTAGTGATTAGAACTCTCAATCAAGAACTTGAGTCCTCAGTTTGAATAATTTTTTGGCTCTTCTGTGCAAATGTAAATTGTTCTTAGCTTTGACTGGGAGTGTGGATGGTTGTTTGTCTTTTTGTCTGTCTCTGTGATGGACTGGAGACCTGTCCTGGGTGTCCCCTGCCTTCACCCAAAAGCAGTTGAGATTGGCTCCAGTCCTAAAAAAGGAGGCATAATGGAAGACTTATTAACTGATATAAACACTATTTATTTTATGTTAAACTCAATCTGTTATTCATATATTAAACAGAAAAACGGGGCTTTGTTTAAAAACGCTCTTACGTTTTTGATACAGGACATAAAACTGACTATTCATGACAGGGTCAGAGCAAGAAGGATTATTTGTTAATTAACTTTAGTATTTAAATGTAAAGAACAGCATCTATTACCTCAGTGACAAAATGAAGAGGTTCTTATGTCTTATGTTTCATTGGAAATATGAATGATGTTTTTCAGAACGTATGTTAGAATAAACATATAAAATAAAACAGATAATTTAAAAGGGACTCATTTTTTTAAACTATAAATTAATGTTGAATAATTATTAGATACATTAATTAACGTATTACCATTTCAGTGCTCTGTAGACGACTTTAGATCAGCTTGCTGCTGCAAACTCCGAGTCCTGATCTCTTCCTGAACGTAAAAGCTCAAATAAATACAGTGGCATCAGACCTAAATTAGAACCTGCTGTTTCTTGTTCATCACTCAAAATAACTTCGGCTTCCCAAACTGAAGAGAAATCGCTAAAATCTCCACTTATTGCTAGCTAAAATTGCTAAATTCGTCGGATCCTAAAATTCTCCTCCATTGTTATTCAATGTGCGTTCGAGCTGACTCTCGTCCCGACGTCACAGACGACGTATGCAGAAATACCAGGATTTCCTGAGGCGACACACGGTGCCAAATTTAAAATCAATTTTAAAGCAAAATTTAATATATTTCTCATTTTGCTATTAAAAATGAACATAGTTGAATGATACAACATATATATTTTGTGCGATTTTATGCAAATTTCCAACATCATGTCAGTGGACCTTTAAAGAGTTGTTCTAGATGTTGATGTGAGCAGGAAGGATCTCTTGTAGTCTGTCCTACAGATCTGAAGAAGCCTCTGACTGAAGACACTGTTGTTGTATGACAGTCTGTTCATATGACAGTCTGTTGTTGTATGACAGTCTGTTGTTGTATGACAGTCTGTTGTCGTAGGACAGTCTGTTGTCGTAGGACAGTCTGTTGTCGTAGGACAGTCTGTTGTTGTATGACAGTCTGTTGTTGTATGACAGTCTGTTGTTGTAGGACAGTCTGTTGTTGTAGGACAGTCTGTTGTCAGTAGGACAGTCTGTTGTTGTATGACAGTCTGTTGTTGTAGGACAGTCTGTTGTTGTAGGACAGTCTGTTGTTGTATGACAGTCTGTTGTTGTATGACAGTCTGTTGTTGTAGGACAGTCTGTTGTTGTAGGACAGTCTGTTGTCGTAGGACAGTCTGTTGTTGTATGACAGTCTGTTGTTGTATGACAGTCTGTTGTTGTAGGACAGTCTGTTGTTGTAGGACAGTCTGTTGTTGTATGACAGTCTGTTGTTGTATGACAGTCTGTTGTTGTAGGACAGTCTGTTGTTGTAGGACAGTCTGTTGTCGTAGGACAGTCTGTTGTTGTATGACAGTCTGTTGTTGTAGGACAGTCTGTTGTTGTAGGACAGTCTGTTGTTGTAGGACAGTCTGTTGTCGTATGACAGTCTGTTGTTGTATGACAGTCTGTTGTTGTAGGACAGTCTGTTGTTGTAGGACAGTCTGTTGTCGTAGGACAGTCTGTTGTCGTATGACAGTCTGTTGTTGTAGGACAGTCTGTTGTTGTAGGACAGTCTGTTGTCGTAGGACAGTCTGTTGTCGTATGACAGTCTGTTGTTGTATGACAGTCTGTTGTTGTAGGACAGTCTGTTGTTGTAGGACAGTCTGTTGTCGTATGACAGTCTGTTGTTGTATGACAGTCTGTTGTTGTAGGACAGTCTGTTGTTGTAGGACAGTCTGTTGTCGTATGACAGTCTGTTGTTGTGACAGTCTGTTGTTATGACAGTCTGTTGTTGTATGACAGTCTGTTGTTGTAGGACAGTCTGTTGTTGTATGACAGTCTGTTGTTGTATGACAGTCTGTTGTTGTATGACAGTCTGTTGTTGTAGGACAGTCTGTTGTTGTATGACAGTCTGTTGTTGTATGACAGTCTGTTGTTGTAGGACAGTCTGTTGTTGTATGACAGTCTGTTGTCGTAGGACAGTCTGTTGTTGTAGGACAGTCTGTTGTTGTATGACAGTCTGTTGTTGTAGGACAGTCTGTTGTTGTAGGACAGTCTGTTGTTGTATGACAGTCTGTTGTTGTAGGACAGTCTGTTGTTGTAGGACAGTCTGTTGTTGTATGACAGTCTGTTGTTGTAGGACAGTCTGTTGTTGTATGACAGTCTGTTGTTGTATGACAGTCTGTTGTTGTAGGACAGTCTGTTGTTGTATGACAGTCTGTTGTTGTATGACAGTCTGTTGTTGTAGGACAGTCTGTTGTTGTATGACAGTCTGTTGTTGTAGGACAGTCTGTTGTTGTATGACAGTCTGTTGTTGTAGGACAGTCTGTTGTTGTAGGACAGTCTGTTGTTGTATGACAGTCTGTTGTTGTAGGACAGTCTGTTGTTGTAGGACAGTCTGTTGTTGTATGACAGTCTGTTGTTGTATGACAGTCTGTTGTTGTAGGACAGTCTGTTGTTGTAGGACAGTCTGTTGTTGTAGGACAGTCTGTTGTTGTATGACAGTCTGTTGTTGTAGGACAGTCTGTTGTTGTAGGACAGTCTGTTGTTGTAGGACAGTCTGTTGTCGTATGACAGTCTGTTGTTGTAGGACAGTCTGTTGTTGTAGGACAGTCTGTTGTCGTAGGACAGTCTGTTGTCGTATGACAGTCTGTTGTTGTATGACAGTCTGTTGTTGTAGGACAGTCTGTTGTTGTAGGACAGTCTGTTGTCGTAGGACAGTCTGTTGTCGTATGACAGTCTGTTGTTGTAGGACAGTCTGTTGTTGTAGGACAGTCTGTTGTTGTAGGACAGTCTGTTGTTGTATGACAGTCTGTTGTTGTAGGACAGTCTGTTGTTGTAGGACAGTCTGTTGTTGTATGACAGTCTGTTGTTGTATGACAGTCTGTTGTTGTAGGACAGTCTGTTGTTGTAGGACAGTCTGTTGTCGTAGGACAGTCTGTTGTCGTATGACAGTCTGTTGTTGTAGGACAGTCTGTTGTTGTAGGACAGTCTGTTGTCGTAGGACAGTCTGTTGTCGTATGACAGTCTGTTGTTGTAGGACAGTCTGTTGTTGTAGGACAGTCTGTTGTTGTAGGACAGTCTGTTGTCGTAGGACAGTCTGTTGTTGTATGACAGTCTGTTGTTGTAGGACAGTCTGTTGTTGTAGGACAGTCTGTTGTCGTAGGACAGTCTGTTGTCGTATGACAGTCTGTTGTTGTAGGACAGTCTGTTGTTGTATGACAGTCTGTTGTTGTAGGACAGTCTGTTGTTGTAGGACAGTCTGTTGTCGTATGACAGTCTGTTGTTGTATGACAGTCTGTTGTTGTAGGACAGTCTGTTGTTGTAGGACAGTCTGTTGTCGTAGGACAGTCTGTTGTTGTATGACAGTNCTCTTGTAGTCTGTCCTACAGATCTGAAGAAGCCTCTGACTGAAGACACTGTTGTTGTATGACAGTCTGTTCATATGACAGTCTGTTGTTGTATGACAGTCTGTTGTTGTATGACAGTCTGTTGTTGTAGGACAGTCTGTTGTTGTAGGACAGTCTGTTGTCGTAGGACAGTCTGTTGTCGTATGACAGTCTGTTGTTGTATGACAGTCTGTTGTTGTAGGACAGTCTGTTGTTGTAGGACAGTCTGTTGTCATAGGACAGTCTGTTGTTGTAGGACAGTCTGTTGTTGTATGACAGTCTGTTGTCGTAGGACAGTCTGTTGTTGTAGGACAGTCTGTTGTTGTATGACAGTCTGTTGTTGTAGGACAGTCTGTTGTTGTAGGACAGTCTGTTGTTGTATGACAGTCTGTTGTTGTAGGACAGTCTGTTGTTGTAGGACAGTCTGTTGTTGTATGACAGTCTGTTGTTGTAGGACAGTCTGTTGTTGTAGGACAGTCTGTTGTTGTAGGACAGTCTGTTGTTGTATGACAGTCTGTTGTTGTAGGACAGTCTGTTGTTGTAGGACAGTCTGTTGTCGTAGGACAGTCTGTTGTCGTATGACAGTCTGTTGTTGTAGGACAGTCTGTTGTTGTAGGACAGTCTGTTGTCGTAGGACAGTCTGTTGTCGTATGACAGTCTGTTGTTGTATGACAGTCTGTTGTTGTAGGACAGTCTGTTGTTGTAGGACAGTCTGTTGTCGTAGGACAGTCTGTTGTCGTATGACAGTCTGTTGTTGTAGGACAGTCTGTTGTTGTAGGACAGTCTGTTGTCGTAGGACAGTCTGTTGTCGTATGACAGTCTGTTGTTGTATGACAGTCTGTTGTTGTAGGACAGTCTGTTGTTGTAGGACAGTCTGTTGTCGTATGACAGTCTGTTGTTGTATGACAGTCTGTTGTTGTAGGACAGTCTGTTGTTGTAGGACAGTCTGTTGTCGTAGGACAGTCTGTTGTCGTATGACAGTCTGTTGTTGTATGACAGTCTGTTGTTGTATGACAGTCTGTTGTTGTAGGACAGTCTGTTGTTGTAGGACAGTCTGTTGTCGTATGACAGTCTGTTGTTGTATGACAGTCTGTTGTTGTATGACAGTCTGTTGTTGTATGACAGTCTGTTGTTGCAGTCTGTTGTTGTATGACAGTCTGTTGTTGTATGACAGTCTGTTGTTGTAGGACAGTCTGTTGTTGTATGACAGTCTGTTGTTGTATGACAGTCTGTTGTTGTAGGACAGTCTGTTGTTGTATGACAGTCTGTTGTTGTATGACAGTCTGTTGTTGTAGGACAGTCTGTTGTTGTAGGACAGTCTGTTGTTGTATGACAGTCTGTTGTTGTAGGACAGTCTGTTGTTGTAGGACAGTCTGTTGTTGTATGACAGTCTGTTGTTGTAGGACAGTCTGTTGTTGTAGGACAGTCTGTTGTTGTAGGACAGTCTGTTGTTGTATGACAGTCTGTTGTTGTATGACAGTCTGTTGTTGTAGGACAGTCTGTTGTTGTATGACAGTCTGTTGTTGTAGGACAGTCTGTTGTTGTAGGACAGTCTGTTGTTGTATGACAGTCTGTTGTCGTAGGACAGTCTGTTGTTGTAGGACAGTCTGTTGTTGTATGACAGTCTGTTGTTGTAGGACAGTCTGTTGTTGTAGGACAGTCTGTTGTTGTATGACAGTCTGTTGTTGTATGACAGTCTGTTGTTGTAGGACAGTCTGTTGTTGTAGGACAGTCTGTTGTCGTAGGACAGTCTGTTGTCGTATGACAGTCTGTTGTTGTAGGACAGTCTGTTGTTGTAGGACAGTCTGTTGTCGTAGGACAGTCTGTTGTCGTATGACAGTCTGTTGTTGTATGACAGTCTGTTGTTGTAGGACAGTCTGTTGTTGTAGGACAGTCTGTTGTCGTAGGACAGTCTGTTGTCGTATGACAGTCTGTTGTTGTAGGACAGTCTGTTGTTGTAGGACAGTCTGTTGTCGTAGGACAGTCTGTTGTCGTATGACAGTCTGTTGTTGTATGACAGTCTGTTGTTGTAGGACAGTCTGTTGTTGTAGGACAGTCTGTTGTCGTAGGACAGTCTGTTGTCGTATGACAGTCTGTTGTTGTAGGACAGTCTGTTGTTGTAGGACAGTCTGTTGTTGTAGGACAGTCTGTTGTCGTAGGACAGTCTGTTGTTGTAGGACAGTCTGTTGTTGTAGGACAGTCTGTTGTTGTATGACAGTCTGTTGTTGTATGACAGTCTGTTGTTGTATGACAGTCTGTTGTTGTAGGACAGTCTGTTGTTGTATGACAGTCTGTTGTTGTATGACAGTCTGTTGTTGTATGACAGTCTGTTGTTGTATGACAGTCTGTTGTTGTATGACAGTCTGTTGTTGTATGACAGTCTGTTGTTGTATGACAGTCTGTTGTTGTATGACAGTCTGTTGTTGTATGACAGTCTGTTGTTGTATGACAGTCTGTTGTTGTATGACAGTCTGTTGTTGTATGACAGTCTGTTGTTGTATGACAGTCTGTTGTTGTATGACAGTCTGATGAAGAGGATGCTGAGGGTCGTCTATAATGTTCTTCATTTGATGAAGAATCCTTCTTTGAACAATCATCTCCAAAGGTTCTAGAGGAGTCCCCAGAACTGAGCCAGACTTCTTTATGAGCTTGTTGATATTTTTGAAGTCACCTGCTCTGGTACTGCTCCCCCAGCAGATGATGGCAGAAGATACAGCACTCTCTACAACAGACTTGTTGAAGATATACATCATCTTAAAAATAGATTAAAAGCTGTTTTTAAAGATACTTGCAAGTGTTGTCATTTAACTTTGACAATGAACTATTTTTAATGTAATTGATGATTTCCATGTTTGTTATTGACTTCTATATTCTATTGTGTAGTCTAACTGTACTGTTTCACTTCCGTCCAGCTTACAAGAACCTGTAGGTGCTGCCAGGCCAGCTCTGTAAATAAGAATGTGTTCTTAATGTTTATGTCTGGTTAAATAAATGTGAAAAGGAAAAAAAAAAGAACCCTGCGTGCATCAGGCGAACAAAATGAAAGCAGTTTCTGTTCCTGCAGGACGGTTTTCTTAGAGCTGGGTTTGTGTTTTTGATCCTGGACCAGACCACCTGCTTGGACCAGAGAACGAGTGCAACTCTGAAGGAGGCTCGGCTGCCAGAGCTCGTTGTAATGAGAAAGCACGTGGTGGTTGGGCTGGACTGGTTCTGGACTCTCAGGAGCTCCTGTGTTCTTTGTTTTTAGGAAGAGACTTCCTGACGGACAGAGGGAGGCTCAGTGCCATCAGTAAGTGGTCGTTCTGATTCAGTTGTCTGACAGTAAGTTTTATAAAACTCGCGTGTTTCTTCTCCAGGTTTGGAGCTGAGCACCAGCGAGGGCCGGCTGAGTCTCAGTGTGGAGGCCAGCACGTTGCGGCTGCCTGCGGCTACAGTAGGACTCCTAACAACACCACCCCCCACTGCCACTCCCTCTGTCAGAACTGTGTTTGTTTCAGCTGGAGGACTTCGAGCTGGGCCCGTTAGTCCTGGGGAGGTTCTGCAGCGACCCTGACTCCGTCCTGGACCCCTCCACCGGGGGAGCCATCTGGTGTCACGTCCTGCCCAGGTGAGACAGCTCCACCTGCTGGTCTCATCTACACCTGAAAAGGCCTCAGAACCCGAGGAACCACATTCATTAGTTTCTAAATGCACAACAAGACAGCAGATGGAGCCCACGAGGTCTGAACACCAAGACTTTGTTCTGAACTCCACCGATCCGTGCAGTTTGAAACAGCTTCTCAAATATGATATTAAAGGTGGAGTGTGAGGAGGTGCACGGTGTAAACGTAAAGCTCGCTGTAAACTGAGCGCTCGCTGTAAACGGAGTGCTTGGTGTAAACAGAATATTCACTGTAAACGAAGCACTCTGTCTAAACAGAGTGCTCGCTGTAAATGGAGCGCACGCTGTAAACTAATTTCTTGCTGTAAACAAAGTGTTTGCTGTAAACGGAGCGCTCTGTATGAACGGAGCACTCTGTATAAACGGAGTGCTTTCAGTAAACGGAGTGCTTGGTGTAAACGGAGTATTCACTGTAAACAAAGCACTCTGTCTAAACAAAGCACTTTGTGTAAACGAAGCACTCTGTCTAAACGGAGTGCTCGCAGTAAACAAATTTCTTGCTGTAAACAAAGCGTTTGCTGTAAACAGAATGCTCTGTGTAAACGAAGCGCTCTGTGTAAACGAAGCGCTCTGTGTAAACGGAGCGCTCTATGTAAACGAAGCACTCTGTCTAAACAAAGCACTCTGTGTAAATGAAACACAATGTGTAAATGGAGCGCACACTAAACAAATTTCTTGCTGTAAACAAAGCGTTCGCTGTAAACAGAGCGCTCTGTGTAAACGGAGCGCTCTGTGTAAATGAAGCGCTCTGTCTAAACAAAGCACTCTGTCTAAACGGAGTGCTTGCTGTAAACGAAGCGCACGCTGTAAACAAATTTCTTGCTGTAAACAAAGCGTTCACTGTAAACAAAGCGTTCGCTGTAAACAGAGCGCTCTGTGTAAACAAGCGCTCTGTGTAAATGGAGCGCTCTGTGTAAACGAAGCGCTCTGTGTAAACTGAGCTCTCTGTAAACGGAGCGCTCTGTGTAAACGGAGCGCTCTGTGTAAAGGAAGCGCTCTGTGTAAACGGAGCGCTCTGTGTTTATGAAGCACTCTGTCTAAACGGAGTGCTCGCTGTAAACGGAGTGCACGCTGTAAACAAATTTCTTGCTGTAAACAAAACGTTCGCTGTAAACAGAGCGCTCTGTGTAAACGAAGCTCTCTTTGTAAACGGAGCGCTCTGTGTAAACGGAGCACTCTGCACTCTTTCTAAACAAAGCACTCTGTGTAAACGAAGCACTCTGTCTAAACAAAGCACTCTGTGTAAATGGAGCGCACACTAAACAAATTTCTTGCTGTAAACAAAGCGTTCGCTGTAAACAGAGCGCTCTGTGTAAACGGAGCGCTCTGTGTAAATGAAGTGCTCTGTCTAAACAAAGCACTCTGTCTAAACGGAGTGCTCGCTGTAAACGAAGCGCACGCTGTAAACAAATTTCTTGCTGTAAACAAAGCGTTCACTGTAAACAAAGCGTTCGCTGTAAACAGAGCGCTCTGTGTAAACAAGCGCTCTGTGTAAATGGAGCGCTCTGTGTAAACGAAGCGCTCTGTGTAAACTGAGCTCTCTGTAAACGGAGCGCTCTGTGTAAAGGAAGCGCTCTGTGTAAACGGATCGCTCTGTGTTTATGAAGCACTCTGTCTAAACGGAGTGCTCGCTGTAAACGGAGTGCACGCTGTAAACAAATTTCTTGCTGTAAACAAAGCGTTCGCTGTAAACAGAGCGCTCTGTGTAAACGAAGTCTGTGTAAACGGAGCGCTCTGTGTAAACGGAGTGCTCTGTGTAAACGGAGCGCTCTGTGTAAACGGAGCGCTCTGTGTAAACGGAGTGCTCTGTGTAAACGGAGTGCGCTGTGTAAACGGAGCGCTCTGTGTAAAACGGAGAGCTCTGTGTAAAATGGAGCGCTCTGTGTAAACGGAGCGCTCTGTAAAATGGAGTGCTCTGTGTAAATGGAGCGCTCTGTGTAAACGGAGCGCTTTGTGTAAAATGGAGCACTCTGTGTAAAACAGAGCGCTCTGTGTAAACGGAGCGCTCTGTGTAAAATGGAGCGCTCTGTGTAAATGGAGCGCTCTGTAAAACGGAGCGCTCTGTGTAAAACGGAGCGCTCTGTGTAAACGGAGCGCTATGTGTAAAACGGAGCGCTCTGTGTAAAACGGAGCGCTCTGTGTAAACGGAGCGCTCTGTGTAAACGGAGCACTCTGTGTAAAACGGAGCGCTCTGTGTAAAACGGAGTGCTCTGTGTAATACGGAGCGCTCTGTAAACTGAGTGCTCTGTGTAAATGGACCGCTCTGTAAAACGGAGCGCTCTGTGTAAACGGAGCGCTCTGTGTAAAATGGAGCGCTCTGTGTAAAACGGAGCGCTCTGTGTAAAACGGAGCGCTCTGTGTAAAACGGAGCGCTCTGTGTAAAACTGAGCGCTCTGTGTAAAACTGAGCGCTCTGTGTAAAACTGAGCGCTCTGTGTAAACGGAGCGCTCTGTGTAAATAGCGCTCTGTGTAAACAGAGCGCTCTGTGTAAATGTAGCGCTCTGTGTAAACGGAGAGCTCTGTGTAAACGGAGTGCGCTCTGCAAACGGAGCGCTCTGTGTAAAACGGAGAGCTCTGTGTAAAACGGAGAGCTCTGTGTAAAATGGAGCGCTCTGTGTAAACGGAGCGCTCTGTAAAACGGAGTGCTCTGTGTAAACGGAGCGCTCTGTGTAAACTGAGCGCTCTGTGTAAAACGGAGCGCTCTGTGTAAAACGGAGCGCTCTGTGTAAAACGGAGCGCTCTGTGTAAACAGAGCGCTCTGTGTAAAACTGAGCGCTCTGTGTAAAAGGGAGCGCTCTGTGTAAACGGAGCGCTCTGTAAAACGGAGCGCTCTCTGTAAATGGAGCGCTCTGTGTAAAACGGAGCGCTCTGTGTAAACGGAGCGCTCTGTGTAAAACGGAGCGCTCTGTGTAAAACGGAGCGCTCTGTGTAAAACGGAGCGCTCTGTGTAAAATGGAGCGCTCTGTGTAAAACGGAGTGCTCTGTGTAAAACGGAGCGCTCTGTAAACGGAGCGCTCTGTAAACTGAGTGCTCTGTGTAAATGGACCGCTCTGTAAAACGGAGCGCTCTGTGTAAACGGAGCGCTCTGTGTAAAACGGAGCGCTCTGTGTAAAACGGAGCGCTCTGTGTATCTGCGTAAACGTAGCGCTCTGTGTAAACGGAGTGCGCTGTGTAAACGGAGCGCTCTGTGTAAAACGGAGAGCTCTGTGTAAAATGGAGCGCTCTGTGTAAACGGAGCGCTCTGTAAAACGGAGTGCTCTGTGTAAACGGAGTGCTCTGTGTAAACTGAGCGCTCTGTGTAAAACGGAGCGCTCTGTGTAAAACGGAGGACTCTGTGTAAACAGAGCGCTCTGTGTAAACTGAGCGCTCTGTGTAAAACGGAGCGCTCTATGTAAACGGAGCGCTCTGTGTAAAACGGAGCGCTCTGTGTATCTGCGTAAACGTAGCGCTCTGTGTAAACGGAGTGCGCTGTGTAAACGGAGCGCTCTGTGTAAAACGGAGAGCTCTGTGTAAAATGGAGCGCTCTGTGTAAACGGAGCGCTCTGTAAAACGGAGTGCTCTGTGTAAACGGAGTGCTCTGTGTAAACTGAGCGCTCTGTGTAAAACGGAGCGCTCTGTGTAAAACGGAGGACTCTGTGTAAACAGAGCGCTCTGTGTAAACTGAGCGCTCTGTGTAAAACGGAGCGCTCTATGTAAACGGAGCGCTCTGTGTAAAATGGAGCGCTCCGTGTAAATGGAGCGCTCTGTAAAACGGAGCGCTCTGTGTAAAATGGAGCGCTCTGTGTAAACGGAGCGCTCTGTGTAAACGGAGCGCTATGTGTAAAACGGAGCGCTCTGTGTAAAACGGAGCGCTCTGTGTAAACGGAGCGCTCTGTAAAACGCAGCGCTCTGTGTAAACGGAGCGCTCTGTGTAAACGGAGCGCTCTGTGTAAAATGGAGCGCTCTGTGTAAAACGGAGCGCTCTGTGTAAAACGGAGTGCTCTGTGTAAAACGGAGCGCTCTGTAAACGGAGCGCTCTGTAAACTGTGTGCTCTGTGTAAATGGACCGCTCTGTAAAACGGAGCGCTCTGTGTAAACGGAGCGCTCTGTGTAAAACGGAGCGCTCTGTGTAAAACGGAGCGCTCTGTGTAAACGGAGCGCTCTGTGTAAAACGGAGCGCTCTGTGTAAAACTGAGCGCTCTGTGTAAAACAGAGCGCTCTGTGTAAACGTAGCACTCTGTGTAAATAGCGCTCTGTGTAAACAGAGCGCTCTGTGTAAACGTAGCGCTCTGTGTAAACGGAGTGCTCTGTGTAAACGGAGTGCTCTGTGTAAACGGAGCGCTCTGTGTAAACGAAGCACTCTGTCTAAACAAAGCACTCTGTGTAAATGGAGCGCACACTAAACAAATTTCTTGCTGTAAACAAAGCGTTCGCTGTAAACAGAGCGCTCTGTGTAAACGGAGCGCTCTGTGTAAATGAAGTGCTCTGTCTAAACAAAGCACTCTGTCTAAACGGAGTGCTCGCTGTAAACGAAGCGCACGCTGTAAACAAATTTCTTGCTGTAAACAAAGCGTTCACTGTAAACAAAGCGTTCGCTGTAAACAGAGCGCTCTGTGTAAACAAGCGCTCTGTGTAAATGGAGCGCTCTGTGTAAACGAAGCGCTCTGTGTAAACTGAGCTCTCTGTAAACGGAGCGCTCTGTGTAAAGGAAGCGCTCTGTGTAAACGGATCGCTCTGTGTTTATGAAGCACTCTGTCTAAACGGAGTGCTCGCTGTAAACGGAGTGCACGCTGTAAACAAATTTCTTGCTGTAAACAAAGCGTTCGCTGTAAACAGAGCGCTCTGTGTAAACGAAGTCTGTGTAAACGGAGCGCTCTGTGTAAACGGAGTGCTCTGTGTAAACGGAGCGCTCTGTGTAAACGGAGCGCTCTGTGTAAACGGAGTGCTCTGTGTAAACGGAGTGCGCTGTGTAAACGGAGCGCTCTGTGTAAAACGGAGAGCTCTGTGTAAAATGGAGCGCTCTGTGTAAACGGAGCGCTCTGTAAAATGGAGTGCTCTGTGTAAATGGAGCGCTCTGTGTAAACGGAGCGCTTTGTGTAAAATGGAGCACTCTGTGTAAAACAGAGCGCTCTGTGTAAACGGAGCGCTCTGTGTAAAATGGAGCGCTCTGTGTAAATGGAGCGCTCTGTAAAACGGAGCGCTCTGTGTAAAACGGAGCGCTCTGTGTAAACGGAGCGCTCTGTGTAAAATGGAGCGCTCTGTGTAAAACGGAGCGCTCTGTGTAAAACGGAGTGCTCTGTGTAAAACGGAGCGCTCTGTAAACGGAGCGCTCTGTAAACTGTGTGCTCTGTGTAAATGGACCGCTCTGTAAAACGGAGCGCTCTGTGTAAACGGAGCGCTCTGTGTAAAACGGAGCGCTCTGTGTAAAACGGAGCGCTCTGTGTAAACGGAGCGCTCTGTGTAAAACGGAGCGCTCTGTGTAAAACTGAGCGCTCTGTGTAAAACAGAGCGCTCTGTGTAAACGTAGCACTCTGTGTAAATAGCGCTCTGTGTAAACAGAGCGCTCTGTGTAAACGTAGCGCTCTGTGTAAACGGAGTGCTCTGTGTAAACGGAGTGCTCTGTGTAAACGGAGCGCTCTGTGTACACGAAGCACTCTGTCTAAACAAAGCACTCTGTGTAAATGGAGCGCACACTAAACAAATTTCTTGCTGTAAACAAAGCGTTCGCTGTAAACAGAGCGCTCTGTGTAAACGGAGCGCTCTGTGTAAATGAAGTGCTCTGTCTAAACAAAGCACTCTGTCTAAACGGAGTGCTCGCTGTAAACGAAGCGCACGCTGTAAACAAATTTCTTGCTGTAAACAAAGCGTTCACTGTAAACAAAGCGTTCGCTGTAAACAGAGCGCTCTGTGTAAACAAGCGCTCTGTGTAAATGGAGCGCTCTGTGTAAACGAAGCGCTCTGTGTAAACTGAGCTCTCTGTAAACGGAGCGCTCTGTGTAAAGGAAGCGCTCTGTGTAAACGGATCGCTCTGTGTTTATGAAGCACTCTGTCTAAACGGAGTGCTCGCTGTAAACGGAGTGCACGCTGTAAACAAATTTCTTGCTGTAAACAAAGCGTTCGCTGTAAACAGAGCGCTCTGTGTAAACGAAGTCTGTGTAAACGGAGCGCTCTGTGTAAACGGAGTGCTCTGTGTAAACGGAGCGCTCTGTGTAAACGGAGCGCTCTGTGTAAACGGAGTGCTCTGTGTAAACGGAGTGCGCTGTGTAAACGGAGCGCTCTGTGTAAAACGGAGAGCTCTGTGTAAAATGGAGCGCTCTGTGTAAACGGAGCGCTCTGTAAAATGGAGTGCTCTGTGTAAATGGAGCGCTCTGTGTAAACGGAGCGCTTTGTGTAAAATGGAGCACTCTGTGTAAAACAGAGCGCTCTGTGTAAACGGAGCGCTCTGTGTAAAATGGAGCGCTCTGTGTAAATGGAGCGCTCTGTAAAACGGAGCGCTCTGTGTAAAACGGAGCGCTCTGTGTAAACGGAGCGCTATGTGTAAAACGGAGCGCTCTGTGTAAAACGGAGCGCTCTGTGTAAACGGAGCGCTCTGTGTAAACGGAGCACTCTGTGTAAAACGGAGCGCTCTGTGTAAAACGGAGTGCTCTGTGTAATACGGAGCGCTCTGTAAACTGAGTGCTCTGTGTAAATGGACCGCTCTGTAAAACGGAGCGCTCTGTGTAAACGGAGCGCTCTGTGTAAAATGGAGCGCTCTGTGTAAAACGGAGCGCTCTGTGTAAAACGGAGCGCTCTGTGTAAAACGGAGCGCTCTGTGTAAAACTGAGCGCTCTGTGTAAAACTGAGCGCTCTGTGTAAAACTGAGCGCTCTGTGTAAACGGAGCGCTCTGTGTAAATAGCGCTCTGTGTAAACAGAGCGCTCTGTGTAAATGTAGCGCTCTGTGTAAACGGAGAGCTCTGTGTAAACGGAGTGCGCTCTGCAAACGGAGCGCTCTGTGTAAAACGGAGAGCTCTGTGTAAAACGGAGAGCTCTGTGTAAAATGGAGCGCTCTGTGTAAACGGAGCGCTCTGTAAAACGGAGTGCTCTGTGTAAACGGAGCGCTCTGTGTAAACTGAGCGCTCTGTGTAAAACGGAGCGCTCTGTGTAAAACGGAGCGCTCTGTGTAAAACGGAGCGCTCTGTGTAAAAGGGAGCGCTCTGTGTAAACGGAGCGCTCTGTAAAACGGAGCGCTCTCTGTAAATGGAGCGCTCTGTGTAAAACGGAGCGCTCTGTGTAAACGGAGCGCTCTGTGTAAAACGGAGCGCTCTGTGTAAAACGGAGCGCTCTGTGTAAAACGGAGCGCTCTGTGTAAAATGGAGCGCTCTGTGTAAAACGGAGCGCTCTGTAAACGGAGCGCTCTGTAAACTGAGTGCTCTGTGTAAATGGACCGCTCTGTAAAACGGAGCGCTCTGTGTAAACGGAGCGCTCTGTGTAAAACGGAGCGCTCTGTGTAAAACGGAGCGCTCTGTGTATCTGCGTAAACGTAGCGCTCTGTGTAAACGGAGTGCGCTGTGTAAACGGAGCGCTCTGTGTAAAACGGAGAGCTCTGTGTAAAATGGAGCGCTCTGTGTAAACGGAGCGCTCTGTAAAACGGAGTGCTCTGTGTAAACGGAGTGCTCTGTGTAAACTGAGCGCTCTGTGTAAAACGGAGCGCTCTGTGTAAAACGGAGGACTCTGTGTAAACAGAGCGCTCTGTGTAAACTGAGCGCTCTGTGTAAAACGGAGCGCTCTATGTAAACGGAGCGCTCTGTGTAAAACGGAGCGCTCTGTGTATCTGCGTAAACGTAGCGCTCTGTGTAAACGGAGTGCGCTGTGTAAACGGAGCGCTCTGTGTAAAACGGAGAGCTCTGTGTAAAATGGAGCGCTCTGTGTAAACGGAGCGCTCTGTAAAACGGAGTGCTCTGTGTAAACGGAGTGCTCTGTGTAAACTGAGCGCTCTGTGTAAAACGGAGCGCTCTGTGTAAAACGGAGGACTCTGTGTAAACAGAGCGCTCTGTGTAAACTGAGCGCTCTGTGTAAAACGGAGCGCTCTATGTAAACGGAGCGCTCTGTGTAAAATGGAGCGCTCCGTGTAAATGGAGCGCTCTGTAAAACGGAGCGCTCTGTGTAAAATGGAGCGCTCTGTGTAAACGGAGCGCTCTGTGTAAACGGAGCGCTATGTGTAAAACGGAGCGCTCTGTGTAAAACGGAGCGCTCTGTGTAAACGGAGCGCTCTGTAAAACGCAGCGCTCTGTGTAAACGGAGCGCTCTGTGTAAACGGAGCGCTCTGTGTAAAATGGAGCGCTCTGTGTAAAACGGAGCGCTCTGTGTAAAACGGAGTGCTCTGTGTAAAACGGAGCGCTCTGTAAACAGAGCGCTCTGTAAACTGTGTGCTCTGTGTAAATGGACCGCTCTGTAAAACGGAGCGCTCTGTGTAAACGGAGCGCTCTGTGTAAAACGGAGCGCTCTGTGTAAAACGGAGCGCTCTGTGTAAACGGAGCGCTCTGTGTAAAACGGAGCGCTCTGTGTAAAACTGAGCGCTCTGTGTAAAACAGAGCGCTCTGTGTAAACGTAGCACTCTGTGTAAATAGCGCTCTGTGTAAACAGAGCGCTCTGTGTAAACGTAGCGCTCTGTGTAAACGGAGTGCTCTGTGTAAACGGAGTGCTCTGTGTAAACGGAGCGCTCTGTGTAAAACGGAGAGCTCTGTGTAAAATGGAGCGCTCTGTGTAAACGGAGCGCTCTGTAAAACGGAGTGCTCTGTGTAAACGGAGCGCTCTGTGTAAACTGAGCGCTCTGTGTAAAACGGAGCGCTCTGTGTAAAATGGAGCGCTCTGTGTAAATGGAGCGCTCTGTGTAAAACGGAGCGCTCTGTGTAAAATGGAGCGCTCTGTGTAAATGGAGCGCTCTGTAAAACGGAGCGCTCTGTGCAAACGGAGCGCTCTGTGTAAACGGAGCGCTCTGTAAAACGGAGCGCTCTGTAAAACGGAGCGCTCTGTGTAAACGGAGCGCTCTGTCTAAAACGGAGCGCTCTGTGTAAAACGGAGCGCTCTGTAAACTGAGTGCTCTGTGTAAATGGACCGCTCTGTAAAACGGAGCGCTCTGTGTAAACGGAGCGCTCTGTGTAAAACGGAGCGCTCTGTGTAAAACGGAGCGCTCTGTGTAAACGGAGCGCTCTGTGTAAAACGGAGCGCTCTGTGTAAAACTGAGCGCTCTGTGTAAAACTGAGCGCTCTGTGTAAACGGAGCGCTCTGTAAAACGGAGTGCTCTGTGTAAACGGAGCGCTCTGTGTAAAACGGAGCGCTCTGTGTAAAACGGAGCGCTCTGTGTAAAACGGAGCGCTCTGTGTAAAACGGAGCGCTCTGTGTAAAACGGAGCGCTCTGTAAATGGAGCGCTCTGTGTAAACGGAGCGCTCTGTGTAAACGGAGCACTCTGTGTAAAACGGAGCGCTCTGTGTAAACGGAGCGCTCTGTGTAAACGGAGCGCTCGGCTGAAACCTGCCTGAAGTCTGAAGACAAATATGGAGTCAGACGAGACGTTCAGGAGGAAACATGAGGGTGAACAGAAGGAGTGAAGCTCTGCACGGCAAAATATGGACGATCCAGACGATAGTGATGATTAAACATAAAACAGTTCTACGCCCAAAAACATTTCAGTGCCAAAACAAGATTTAAAAAAATAAAGAAAAGTAAATTGCGTTTCAGTTGAGGTTGTTTTAAAAATGTTCCTGCTCGTTTTACTCAACAAATCTGAGCGTTGGTACGAACCAACACCTTACAGCTGATCCCACCAGTGCCCCAGCAGCACATGATGATCTGTTTTCAGCCACTTTGGCTGTTTCTGTGAATACAACAAAAAAATGTTCTATCATGTTATCTAGACCAGTTTCTTTAAGTGAGAAACGTTTCGCCCCCATCCAGAGGACTTCCTCAGTCTACGACCTGCTTACAACCCTTTTAGTAAACAAACACTTTGGCCAGTAGTTTGCAGCTGGTCACAAATGATTGAAATAATAAAAATGTAAATTTTGTTTTCTTCCTTTATGATTTTTTTGACAACCATTTTATGGTTTTGCATTAAAATTTAAATAATAAAATTCACATCAAAGAACTTCATGAAACTTCAGCTAATATTTATTTAGGAGGTTAACGGTACTTGAAATTAATTAAATGAAACTGTATTTGTTGTTAAAGAATCTTTTATTTCCTAACCGTTGTAGCTCCTTCTTACAGCTGTGCCTTTGTTTTATTTAGTCAAACATTTAAAGACATATTTAGTTGTTTTATTCACATTTTCGTTGTTTTATTGGGTAAAACCGGTTCTAGCCAGCAGGTGGAGCTGCAGGAGCGTCCTCTGAAATCAGATGATCCACTTCTGTGAATGCCTACACTGTTGAGATCCACTTTTTCTTCCGTACGTTTTTTGTTTTTTTTTTGTTTATGTTTATTAAATTTGTTCATTTTTTTTTACAAAAGAAACAATACAAGACAATCCCATAAATGATAATGTACAAAATATAAAAAAATGAAAGGTAGCAGAAAGAAGAATAAATCTTATTATATCTGCCCCTTTTTTCCAACAATCAGATTAAACAATAATAATCTTCAACCAACAGTACAAAATGACTAACTCTTTCTAATTTTCTAACTAATACAATACACATTACGCTATTTCATTTTTTTTAACACATTTGTTTTGATCATTTTCTTAAATGTAAACATTGACTTGGCATTTTTAACTACATTCTCCAAGCCATTCCATAATCTAATTCCCTGGATTGAGGTAGAACGTCCCTTCAAACTAGTTCTGAATTGTGGTTTTACAAACATCTCTGTCCCCTTAAGATTATAACAACTTTGTCTTTTAACAAAATGCATTTGGATATTTAAAGGTAATGCATTATTTTGAGCCCTATACATAACTGATAAAATATTATAGTCTACCAAATCATGGAACTTCAATAACTTCAGTTGATAAAATAATGTACTTGATGGATGACGGTAATGTTTTCTAGTGATAATTCTTACAGCTCTTTTCTGTAATACAAAAATAGGCTTTGTGATTGTTTTACATGCATTCCCCAAACATCAATACAATAGATTAAGTGTGGAACAATGATTGTGTTATACAACAAATACAGAGCTTTATCCTGATGCATGCTCAATAATCCAGGTAGAAAAATCTAAAAAAGCTAAGTCTGGTCCTCTGGACATTCAAAAAATAAAACAAAACAAAGCAAAAAAAATGTAGAAACGTTTCGTCTTTCGTCCGAAAGACTTCCTCAGTCTGAGTTGCTGTGTTCAGCTCAGTCTTATAAATAGCACCCTCCCACAGTGTTGCACAACCAGTTGGCTGATGACAGCCTGAAACCAGTTGCTCACATGATCAAGGAGGGCCATCAGCCTAACAATGGATCATTAGCACCCTGATGGTTGTTTGCTATTCACAGAGGGCTGAGTGATACTAGCAATAACAGCATTGTAAGAGGGGGACAGTTGAACCCGGAGGCCTCCACCCCTGTTTAATGATGGACGGTTTCTTTTCACAAAGATGGCCTCCTTTACTCCTCTCTCAAACCATCGTTCCTCTCTATCAAGGATGTGAACATCTTCATCCTTGAAAGAGTGACCGCTGGCGTGGAGATGAGTGTAGACTGCAGAGTCCTGACCTGATGATGTTGATCTTCTGTGCTGGGCCATCCTTTTGGCCAGTGGCTGTTTAGTTTCCCAGTCTGTATGGTTTACCCAAAATCCACAAACAAGGTGTACCTTTAAGACCAATTGTTAGCATGATTAACTCGGTCACTTACAATGTTTCCAAATATCTGGCATCTGTACTCATCCCTTTAGTTGGCAGCTCAGAACACCACATACAGAACACCATGGACTTTGTGGATAAGGTGAGGGGTGTCATCATGGAGACTGATGAAACAATGGTCTCTTTTGATGTCACATCACTCTTTACGTGCATTCCTGTTGATGAGGCAGTAGAGGTGGTCTGTTTAAGGTTAAAATCAGACACCACTCTGAACAGCAGGACCACACTTTCCACAGAGCAACTGTGTCAACTCTTGAAACTGTGCCTGCAGTCAACCTACTTCACATATGGGGAGCAATATTATAGGCAGAAACATGGGTGTGCTATG
This sequence comes from Garcialebias charrua, assembly GCA_038048925.1. Lineage (NCBI taxonomy): Eukaryota > Metazoa > Chordata > Actinopteri > Cyprinodontiformes > Rivulidae > Garcialebias > Garcialebias charrua. The sequence continues at coordinate 15,091 of JBBPBX010020520.1, read as the reverse complement.
GGGTCGCCAGTTTCTCCTATTGTTGCCAACCTGTACATGGAGGAGGTAGAAAAGAAAGCCTTGACTTCCTTTTCAGGGAGACCACCAAGTCATTGGTTCAGGTATGTTGATGACACCTGGGTTAAAATTAAATCTCAGGAAGTCCAACATTTCACTGATCACATCAACTCTGTGGATAAATATATCAAGTTCACACGAGAAGATGTAAAAAATGGCAGGTTGGCTTTCTTGGACTGTGAGGTCTCAGTTTCTGATAGAGGAAATTTGCAAACTGATGTGTACCGCAAACCCACCCACACAGACCAGTATTTACAGTTCGACTCCCATCACCCTCTGGAGCACAAGTTAGGAGTCATCAGGACTCTGTATCACAGAGCAGACAGCGTCCCCACTAACTTAGGAGCCAGACAGAAGGAGAAATCACACACAAAACAGGCTCTAGGGAAATGTGGATATCCTAACTGGGCCTTCCTGAAAGCAGAGAAGAAACCCAAACAGGACTCCAGCCAGCCATCAGGTGAAAAGAAGGAACCCAGACCCAGACCAGTGGTCATTCCGTATGTTGCGGGAGTTTCAGAGACATTGAGACGTTTATTCTCTAAACACAACGTCCCAGTGGCTTTTAAACCCCAAAATACATTACGGCAAAGACTGGTTCATCCCAAAGATCCAGTCCCCCGGCACAAACAGAGTAATATTGTGTATGCTGTTCAGTGTCAGGAGGGCTGTGATCAGTCTTATATCGGGGAAACTAAACAGCCACTGGCCAAAAGGATGGCCCAGCACAGAAGATCAACATCATCAGGTCAGGACTCTGCAGTCTACACTCATCTCCAGGCCAGCGGTCACTCTTTCAAGGATGAAGATGTTCACATCCTTGATAGAGAGGAACGATGGTTTGAGAGAGGAGTAAAGGAGGCCATCTTTGTGAAAAGAAACCGTCCATCATTAAACAGGGGTGGAGGCCTCCGGGTTCAACTGTCCCCCTCTTACAATGCTGTTATTGCTAGTATCACTCAGCCCTCTGTGAATAGCAAACAACCATCAGGGTGCTAATGATCCATTGTTAGGCTGATGGCCCTCCTTGATCATGTGAGCAACTGGTTTCAGGCTGTCATCAGCCAACTGGTTGTGCAACACTGTGGGAGGGTGCTATTTATAAGACTGAGCTGAACACAGCAACTCAGACTGAGGAAGTCTTTCGGACGAAAGACGAAACGTTTCTACATTTTTTTTGCTTTGTTTTGTTTTATTTTTTGAATGTCCAGAGGACCAGACTTAGCTTTTTTAGACAGAGCTTTATCATTCAATAGGTCTCTGACTTTGTACAGTACTGCAATCGATTTAGCTATTTTTATTCTTACAGAATTTTCGGCATCCTACTACTCCCACACTTTTTGTTCTATTTCATCAGATCATATGTCAAAACGTTCAGCTGTTTCAGGACATGACTGCTGTGACTTTTGGTGTTGGTGCAACTTTAGCTTTTTGACATTTAGCCTTTTCCACCATTTTCTTCCCCATTGACAATGAATCAAGCTCATTTCATAACTTTTGATCTGTGTACGATCTTTTATTACATTTAGGTCCGGTTAAACTTTTCAGCTTAAACGTTTTTCAGCCTTATTAAGCAAAAACATGCTCTCCCAACTTCCTTCTAGTAATTTAAGCTTCTTTCTGCTTGTTTTAGCTACTATTCAGATGTTTTTGGCAAATTACAGCTTTTCTCAGATAATTTCAACTTTATTGTGCTAATTTCTGCCTTTTTCAGCCTTAGTGATACAATTTATTACCCCACTTTGTTTTGGAAATTTACGCTTCTTTCTAAATTTCTTTAGCTACTATTCAGCTGTTTCGTAGAAAAACTAGGATAACTGTCATTTTTAAAGCTATTCAGATGAAACTTGGTGTATTGGTAGCTGACAATGATCCTTAAAGGACTGAATAAAATTTAAAAGATGCAGCTAGTTCAGCTAATTTCAGCTGTTTTCTCAGCTGTTTTGTGCTCCTTTCAACTTCCTTCAGCTAACTTCAAGATTTTCATGTTTCTTCAAACTTATTTTTGTTTATTTCAGCTTGTTGTGCTCCTTTCAGCTTATTTCTGTAGGTTTCAGCTATTTCTGCTATATTTCACTTAAATTTAGCTGTTTTGGTGCTAATTCAATCTTTTTCAGCCTAAGTCAGCAAAAACATGCCCTCCTGACGTCCCTCTAGTAATTTAAGCTTATTTTTGCTTGTTTTAGCTACTATTTAGCCATTTTTAGCAAATTACAGCTTCTCTCAGATAATTATATTGTGCAGTTTTTTTCCTGTTTCAGCCTTAGTGGGCACAATTAAGCTCCCTCCACTTTTAGAAATTTAAGCTTCTTTCTACATTTCTTTAGCTACTATTCATCTGTTTTATATGAAAATTAGGATAACTGCCATTTTTAGGGCTATTCTACGTACTATTCAGCTGAAATTTGGCGCAATGTTAGCTGACAATGATCCCTAATAGACTCGACTGGAAATCAAAAATGGCCACCTTAGCAAAAAAGGAAAAATCGTCTAAAACAGCCAATTTTAGTCATTTTGAGCTGAAAGTTGGTTTGATGAGAGCTGACAATAATTTTCATCAAATGCTGCATGAAAATCAAAAATCGAAGATGGCCGCCTTAGCTAAAAAGGAAAACATACAATAACTCAAGCATTTTTGAGCTAATCAGCTGAAATTTGGTATAGTGGCGGCTGAGAGCAAACCCGAACACAAACTGTCAGATCAAGAGTTTACATCGGCAGCAGCCTGCCAGTCCATTACATTAGGATCAATTGTTCACGTTCTGCTTCCTTCTGATGTTTGAAGCTTCTTTCTGCTGTTTCAACCTACTTTTCAATCGTTTTCTTGACATTCTTAAGCAAGAGGCATTCACACTTGCATTTTTGAAAATTCTCTACTTGTTGTTGTTTACATGCAGCATGAAGAAAGGTCAGCTGGTCTCCATCAGCCGCCAGCTGCCCAGAAACGGACCCTTCAGGACCTACGTGGACCTGCAGAACCACTGGCACCGCCTGGTACTGACACTGTGATGAAACAGTCAGTGTGTAAAGTGACTTCAGTTGGTTCTGATGGTCTCAGCCCGGATGGTTCTGTGTTTTGCAGTATGGCTACAGACTCCCAGACCTGGCGGAAGACCAGGTGGTTTACTGCAGCGTTTACTTCAGACCTGTGGGGGAGCGGCTCTTCACGTACGCTTCATCTAAATAAAACACGAGGTTCTGTGCTGACCAGCAGAGTTCAACAGCTGGTTCTGGTCCTTTGACCCCAACAGGTACCCTCTGAGCTGCATCCGCCTGCAGCCCATTCAGCGCTGGCCCCGGGTCCATCTGCAGGCAGTGCTGGGCTCCTTCCTGTCGGACGTCAGAGACCGACTCCAGAGCCTGTGTGGGTTCCCGACCCGGCTGAGCAGCAAGCCCAGTTACCACACGGTCCAGTTGAACACTGCCGCCACTGTGCAGGTACTGACAACACAGCTGGTTCTGTTCAGATGGGTCAGAGGTTTGAACACCTGGTTCGTCCTGACACTTCCTGTGTTCATCTCAGCATCTAACACGAGACACGTCCTGTGTAGAGCTGGGTACCTTCCTAAAAATTTCAGTACCGGTACCTTCACCTCGGTGTGGTGTCGGTTCCTGAACGTTACTTTATACGGTACCAATTTTATAATTAATATTAATTCTAACAAGAATAAAATGACGTTACACATTACAGTACAAATCTTGAGTTTTATATTTTTAACTTTGGTATTTTTCCATTCCAAGCAGTTTTCTTACATAAAAATAAATAATTTCCAGTTCAAAAGACCAGTTTCAAACCAGTGACATGTCGGTGTCTAATGCTCACTGCTGCACACTGAGGACATTTTCACTGAACAGTTTTCTTCAGAAACATCAACATGTCTTCTTTCTCTGGACACAAACCAGCCTGCTCCTGGATGATGGTGTCTCCGGCAGTAGAACATGTTCGCTCCTGGCTGATGGTGTCTCCGGCAGTAGAACATGTTCGCTCCTGGCTGATGGTGTCTCCAGCAGTAGAACATGTTCACTCCTGGATGATGGTGTCTCCAGCAGTAGAACATGTTCACTCCTGGATGATGGTGTCTCCAGCAGTAGAACATGTTCGCTCCTGGCTGATGGTGTCTCCAGCAGTAGAACATGTTCACTCCTGGCTGATGGTGTCTCCAGCAGTAGAACATGTTCACTCCTGGCTGATGGTGTCTCCAGCAGTAGAACATGTTCACTCCTGGTTGATGGTGTCTCCAGCAGTAGAACATGTTCACTCCTGGCTGATGGTGTCTCCAGCAGTAGAACATGTTCACTCCTGGCTGATGGTGTCTCCAGCAGTAGAACATGTTCACTCCTGGATGATGGTGTCTCCAGCAGTAGAACATGTTCACTCCTGGCTGATGGTGTCTCCAGCAGTAGAACATGTTCACTCCTGGCTGATGGTGTCTCCAGCAGTAGAACATGTTCGCTCCTGGCTGATGGTGTCTCCAGCAGTAGAACATGTTCACTCCTGGTGATGGTGTCTCCAGCAGTAGAACATGTTCACTCCTGGTGATGGTGTCTCCAGCAGTAGAACATGTTCACTCCTGGATGATGGTGTCTCCAGCAGTAGAACATGTTCACTCCTGGATGATGGTGTCTCCAGCAGTAGAACATGTTCGCTCCTGGATGATGGTGTCTCCAGCAGTAGAACATGTTCGCTCCTGGATGATGGTGTCTCCAGCAGTAGAACATGTTCGCTCCTGGATGATGGTGTCTCCAGCAGTAGAACATGTTCGCTCCTGGATGATGGTGTCTCCAGCAGTAGAACATGTTCGCTCCTGGATGATGGTGTCTCCAGCAGTAGAACATGTTCACTCCTGGCTGATGGTGTCTCCAGCAGTAGAACATGTTCACTCCTGGCTGATGGTGTCTCCAGCAGTAGAACATGTTCACTCCTGGCTGATGGTGTCTCCAGCAGTAGAACATGTTCACTCCTGGATGATGGTGTCTCCAGCAGTAGAACATGTTCGCTCCTGGCTGATGGTGTCTCCAGCAGTAGAACATGTTCACTCCTGGATGATGGTGTCTCCAGCAGTAGAACATGTTCACTCCTGGATGATGGTGTCTCCAGCAGTAGAACATGTTCACTCCTGGATGATGGTGTCTCCAGCAGTAGAACATGTTCACTCCTGGTTGATGGTGTCTCCAGCAGTAGAACATGTTCACTCCTGGATGATGGTGTCTCCAACAGTAGAACATGTTCACTCCTGGCTGATGGTGTCTCCGACAGTAGAACATGTTCACTCCTGGATGATGGTGTCTCCAGCAGTAGAACATGTTCGCTCCTGGATGATGGTGTCTCCGACAGTAGAACATGTTCACTCCTGGCTGATGGTGTCTCCGACAGTAGAACATGTTCACTCCTGGATGATGGTGTCTCCAGCAGTAGAACATGTTCACTCCTGGATGATGGTGTCTCCGGCAGTAGAACATGTTCACTCCTGGATGATGGTGTCTCCGACAGTAGAACATGTTCACTCCTGGATGATGGTGTCTCCAGCAGTAGAACATGTTCGCTCCTGGATGATGGTGTCTCCGACAGTAGAACATGTTCACTCCTGGCTGATGGTGTCTCCGACAGTAGAACATGTTCACTCCTGGATGATGGTGTCTCCAGCAGTAGAACATGTTCACTCCTGGATGATGGTGTCTCCAGCAGTAGAACATGTTCACTCCTGGATGATGGTGTCTCCGACAGTAGAACATGTTCACTCCTGGATGATGGTGTCTCCAGCAGTAGAACATGTTCACTCCTGGATGATGGTGTCTCCGACAGTAGAACATGTTCACTCCTGGATGATGGTGTCTCCGACAGTAGAACATGTTCACTCCTGGATGATGGTGTCTCCAGCAGTAGAACATGTTCACTCCTGGATGATGGTGTCTCCAGCAGTAGAACATGTTCACTCCTGGATGATGGTGTCTCCGGCAGTAGAACATGTTCACTCCTGGATGATGGTGTCTCCGGCAGTAGAACATGTTCACTCCTGGATGATGGTGTCTCCAGCAGTAGAACATGTTCGCTCCTGGATGATGGTGTCTCCAGCAGTAGAACATGTTCACTCCTGGCTGATGGTGTCTCCAGCAGTAGAACATGTTCACTCCTGGATGATGGTGTCTCCAGCAGTAGAACATGTTCGCTCCTGGCTGATGGTGTCTCCAGCAGTAGAACATGTTCACTCCTGGCTGATGGTGTCTCCAGCAGTAGAACATGTTCACTCCTGGCTGATGGTGTCTCCAGCAGTAGAACATGTTCACTCCTGGCTGATGGTGTCTCCAGCAGTAGAACATGTTCACTCCTGGCTGATGGTGTCTCCAGCAGTAGAACATGTTCACTCCTGGATGATGGTGTCTCCAGCAGTAGAACATGTTCACTCCTGGATGATGGTGTCTCCAGCAGTAGAACATGTTCACTCCTGGATGATGGTGTCTCCAGCAGTAGAACATGTTCACTCCTGGATGATGGTGTCTCCAGCAGTAGAACATGTTCACTCCTGGCTGATGGTGTCTCCAGCAGTAGAACATGTTCACTCCTGGATGATGGTGTCTCCAGCAGTAGAACATGTTCACTCCTGGATGATGGTGTCTCCAGCAGTAGAACATGTTCACTCCTGGATGATGGTGTCTCCAGCAGTAGAACATGTTCACTCCTGGATGATGGTGTCTCCAGCAGTAGAACATGTTCACTCCTGGATGATGGTGTCTCCAGCAGTAGAACATGTTCACTCCTGGATGATGGTGTCTCCAGCAGTAGAACATGTTCGCTCCTGGATGATGGTGTCTCCAGCAGTAGAACATGTTCACTCCTGGATGATGGTGTCTCCAGCAGTAGAACATGTTCGCTCCTGGCTGATGGTGTCTCCAGCAGTAGAACATGTTCGCTCCTGGATGATGGTGTCTCCAGCAGTAGAACATGTTCGCTCCTGGATGATGGTGTCTCCAGCAGTAGAACATGTTCACTCCTGGATGATGGTGTCTCCAGCAGTAGAACATGTTCACTCCTGGATGATGGTGTCTCCAGCAGTAGAACATGTTCACTCCTGGATGATGGTGTCTCCAGCAGTAGAACATGTTCACTCCTGGATGATGGTGTCTCCAGCAGTAGAACATGTTCGCTCCTGGATGATGGTGTCTCCAGCAGTAGAACATGTTCACTCCTGGATGATGGTGTCTCCAGCAGTAGAACATGTTCACTCCTGGATGATGGTGTCTCCAGCAGTAGAACATGTTCGCTCCTGGATGATGGTGTCTCCAGCAGTAGAACATGTTCACTCCTGGATGATGGTGTCTCCAGCAGTAGAACATGTTCACTCCTGGCTGATGGTGTCTCCAGCAGTAGAACATGTTCACTCCTGGATGATGGTGTCTCCAGCAGTAGAACATGTTCACTCCTGGATGATGGTGTCTCCAACAGTAGAACATGTTCACTCCTGGATGATGGTGTCTCCAGCAGTAGAACATGTTCACTCCTGGATGATGGTGTCTCCAGCAGTAGAACATGTTCACTCCTGGATGATGGTGTCTCCAGCAGTAGAACATGTTCACTCCTGGATGATGGTGTCTCCAGCAGTAGAACATGTTCACTCCTGGATGATGGTGTCTCCAGCAGTAGAACATGTTCACTCCTGGATGATGGTGTCTCCAGCAGTAGAACATGTTCACTCCTGGCTGATGGTGTCTCCAGCAGTAGAACATGTTCACTCCTGGCTGATGGTGTCTCCAGCAGTAGAACATGTTTGCTCCTGGCTGATGGTGTCTCCAGCAGTAGAACATGTTCACTCCTGGCTGATGGTGTCTCCAGCAGTAGAACATGTTCACTTCTGGCTGATGGTGTCTCCAGCAGTAGAACATGTTCACTCCTGGATCAAAGTCAAAGTAAAAGTCAAAGTCAACTTTATTGTCAGAACTGCAATATGTACAGGACATACACAGGACCGAAATTGCATTTCTCTCAGTCCCTCGGTGCAACAGTAACCATCTAAACACTAAACACTAAAACATTTAATACACATAAGCATAAAATAGTAAAAAAGTGTAACACTGTCCTGAGTTTTTTCATAATAGTATAAAAGTATGAAAATTAACACCAACACTGAAACACCAAACACCCCTAAAACACCAAACACCCAATGAACATAAGCATAAAATGAAATAATAAAAGTGTAATACTGTCCTGAGTTTTTGCATAGTAGTATAAAAAGTATAAAAAGTATATCTATAAAATAAACTGAAGGTTCTAGCATTGACATTTGCAAAGAGTGGCACAGCAGCATATAAGTTAATGTACACAGTATATGTATGAGGTAGTTGATGTTGGTATAGAGGCAAAGTGGCATATGCAGTGAGGCACATAAGGCACATTTGGCATCCTTAGATAAGGCTAGTCAGAGAATGCTGTATATGTATCTGCAGTAGTGTAGATAAAAGTAGTGTAAATGTAAACAGTAGTAATAAATGTAAAGCAGTAGTAATAAATGTAAACAGTATTAATAAATGTAAACAGTGAATGTAAACAGTAGTATGACTATAGGCAGTAATGTAATACAAACATTAGTGCAAATATGAGAAGTAGTGCAAACTGAATGAACACATGACCGAGAGTTTAGTGAATAACCCGTTTGATGACACAGAGTCCAGTGTTAAAAACTTTGTGTTGAGTGGTAATGTGTGAGAAAGTTTTTTGTGTTAAGGCAGTTCAAATGGGAGGGGAGGCAGAGCAGGCAGAGTGTTTAGCATTCTGACTGCCTGATGAACAGAGCTGTCTCTCAGTCTGCTGGTACGAGCCTGGAGACTCCTCAGTCTCCTCCCTGATGGCAGCAGTCTAAAGCGGCTGTGTAGTGGGTGTGTGGGATCACCTGCCATGCGGTGGGCTTTCCGAGTGAGGCGTTTGCTGTGTAAGTCCTGCAGTGAGGGCAAGGAGGTGCCGACGATCTTCTCAGCTGCTTTCACGATGCGCTGGAGGCTCTTGCGGCAGGATGCAGTGCATGCACCAAACCACACAGTGATGCAGCTGGTCAGGACACTTTCTATGGCACCTCTGTAGAAGGTGCACATGATGGAGGTTGAAGCTCCAGCCCTTTTCAGCTTGCGGAGAAAGTAGAGGCGCTGGTGAGCCTTCTTCGCCAGTGCTGCAGTGTTCCTGCTCCAGGACAGGTCCTTTGAGACGTGCACTCCCAGGAACTTGGTGCTGTCCACTCTCTCCACTGCGGTGCTGTTGATGGTCAGAGGGGCATGTTGTGCATCCCTCTTCCTGAAGTCCACGACAATCTCCTTTGTCTTCTCCACGTTGAGAGTGAGATTGTTGTGTCCGCACCACAAGGCCAAGCGGCTCACCTCGTTCCTGTAGTCCGTCTCATCGTTGTTGCTGATGAGACCTACCACTGTTGTGTCGTCCGCAAACTTGATGAAGTGGTTGGCCCAAATGAGTGGTTTTTCCGACATCAAGCAGGAACTCACGGCTATACTTGCGTTCTTGAACACGTAAACATGACGAAGACGTGCCGGCACATTGCGGCATGCAGGACAAAGAAGACGAAAATGATGGTGTCTCCAGCAGTAGAACATGTTCACTCCTGGATGATGGTGTCTCCAGCAGTAGAACATGTTCACTCCTGGATGATGGTGTCTCCGACAGTAGAACATGTTCACTCCTGGATGATGGTGTCTCCAGCAGTAGAACATGTTCACTCCTGGATGATGGTGTCTCCAGCAGTAGAACATGTTCACTCCTGGATGATGGTGTCTCCAGCAGTAGAACATGTTCACTCCTGGCTGATGGTGTCTCCAGCAGTAGAACATGTTCACTCCTGGATGATGGTGTCTCCAGCAGTAGAACATGTTCACTCCTGGATGATGGTGTCTCCAGCAGTAGAACATGTTCACTCCTGGCTGATGGTGTCTCCAGCAGTAGAACATGTTCACTCCTGGCTGATGGTGTCTCCAGCAGTAGAACATGTTCACTCCTGGTTGATGGTGTCTCCAGCAGTAGAACATGTTCACTCCTGGCTGATGGTGTCTCCAGCAGTAGAACATGTTCACTCCTGGCTGATGGTGTCTCCAGCAGTAGAACATGTTCACTCCTGGTTGATGGTGTCTCCAGCAGTAGAACATGTTCACTCCTGGTTGATGGTGTCTCCAGCAGTAGAACATGTTCACTCCTGGCTGATGGTGTCTCCAGCAGTAGAACATGTTCACTCCTGGTTGATGGTGTCTCCAGCAGTAGAACATGTTCACTCCTGGCTGATGGTGTCTCCAGCAGTAGAACATGTTCACTCCTGGTTGATGGTGTCTCCAGCAGTAGAACATGTTCACTCCTGGCTGATGGTGTCTCCAGCAGTAGAACATGTTCACTCCTGGCTGATGGTGTCTCCAGCAGTAGAACATGTTCGCTCCTGGCTGATGGTGTCTCCAGCAGTAGAACATGTTCACTCCTGGCTGATGGTGTCTCCAGCAGTAGAACATGTTCGCTCCTGGCTGATGGTGTCTCCAGCAGTAGAACATGTTCACTCCTGGCTGATGGTGTCTCCAGCAGTAGAACATGTTCACTCCTGGATGATGGTGTCTCCAGCAGTAGAACATGTTCACTCCTGGATGATGGTGTCTCCAGCAGTAGAACATGTTCACTCCTGGATGATGGTGTCTCCAGCAGTAGAACATGTTCACTCCTGGATGATGGTGTCTCCAGCAGTAGAACATGTTCACTCCTGGATGATGGTGTCTCCAGCAGTAGAACATGTTCACTCCTGGATGATGGTGTCTCCAGCAGTAGAACATGTTCACTCCTGGATGATGGTGTCTCCAGCAGTAGAACATGTTCACTCCTGGATGATGGTGTCTCCAGCAGTAGAACATGTTCACTCCTGGATGATGGTGTCTCCAGCAGTAGAACATGTTCACTCCTGGATGATGGTGTCTCCAGCAGTAGAACATGTTCACTCCTGGATGATGGTGTCTCCAGCAGTAGAACATGTTCACTCTGAAGGTGTAGATGGTGCTTGTTGCACACACAGATACCTGGTTGACAGTTTGCTAGCATTAGCATAGTGTCCCTCACATTCCACCAGCAGGTCACTGGATTCACTGAGGTTAGGGTTGATGCAGACTTCTACACCTCTGTGTCTTTTCCTGAATCTTCTCTGTGTTTCTCTGGGTTTAAGGCTCTTATCATCTCCCTAACTGACATTAGAACACAAAACATCAACAATAACATGGTTATGCTGGTGAAGATTCTCAGTCATCCAGGACATGATAAAATCAAAAAAGGCATTCAATACAAGATCAACTGGACTTTATTTGTTACAGAAGACGTTTCGACCTCTATCCAGAGGGCTTTATTAATTCAATTTATCAATTCAAAATAACATGGTTGTGTTATTATTGATCAAACCCATTATCAAGGCTACGAGATAACGGTTTAACTGCTCAACAACATCCTTTACAGCTTAAAGGGATTGTGACATGATGTTGGAAATTTGCATACAGTATTTGTCACAACATATATATCTTATATCATTCAGCTCTGTTCGTTTTTGCAAAATAAATTATAAATATATTAAAATTTCATTCCAAGTTATGGTAGTTTTTCTCTGGGACACGCCTCTAAAAATCTGCGCACTTCCGCAAAACGTCATCGTGACGTACCCGTGGGGTAGCCGCTGCTCAACGCAATAATAATGGCGGAGCATGTCGAACAAACACAACCTATTGTTAGTACATGAATGTATTAAAGCAATCGAAGGGTTATTATTCATCCTATACAGTTATTGGACACTCGATCAATTGAAAAGTGATTTAGGCATGGTTTATTTCATACACAGTAGCTAAGTGAGGATAGCTTCGTGATCTGGCTTCTTTGTTCTAGGGCTGAGCTAACAGAGTCCCGATCGCATCTGAGATCTATCATTTTAAGACAGTAAATCATCCAAAACTCTCATTAATAAACCTCCATGAATAATTTTTTTTTTACAGATGTTACCTGATCGGCAGTAAGATGGTCGCTGCAGACATACAACTCAGTAGGAACCCATCGTTCCCTCGTTCTCTGTACTTCCATTCTAGGCAAAGTTTCTCATCTTTTGGGAATTTGTGAATGTTCACTTGTTCACTGCTGATATTAGAACACCCAAATGCGCTACAACGTGACGGCATTTTTCAAGTTACACAAAAAAAAAGAGGCGATCTTTCAGAAAAATAATCTGTATGGCAAGCAGTTAGCACACCAAACAAACGGGCAAGGCTCCGCCTTATGCCCAGTGCCCAAGTGTACGTCACATGATGTTTTGCGGAAATTCTTGGATTTCTAGGGGCGTGTCCCAGAGAAAAAAATTACCATAACTTTGAATAAAATTTTAATATATTTATAATTTATTTTGAAAAAACGAACAGAGCTGAATGATATAAGATATATATGTTGTGACAAATGTGCAAATTTCCAACATCATGTCAAAATCCCTTTAACTTATCTCCACCATGCAGCCTCCACTGTAGAAAAAAAGCAGCAAACTTTTAACAACAAGATTTGTGACTGTCCTGTGACCCCAACATCTCTCTTCTTTTGTCTGTCCTCCTCACGTCAGGGTCAGAGGCTCCTGTGAGGAGAAACAGTGAACATTAGGTGAACTGTTTAACCAGCTGACCTGATGGATGAGCACATTTTTACAAGCTAAGCTTCATCTGTTACTGTCAGCTTTAGATTTTAGCTAGCTACATAGCCATAAACTAAAGCTACATACTAATATCTTAAAGTTAGTGTTACATGGATCCTAGTTTAACTCACCACGATGCACGTATTAAGCTGCAGTAACGTTAACAAACGTAACCTTACCAGCTGAAATCCCAGACACAGCTCCGTCCTCGATGAAGAGGAGGCCGGTCGTGGAGCTGTTGAATCAGGCCGTTCATGCTCTCTAACATGCACAGGCTAACGCTGAGAGTAGGAGGCTGTGGTCCTCTCTCCTTGCAGAACAACATGGAGCAACTTTCCGCTCATAAATTGTAGTGGTTTGGTGGCATACGCGCTGCACAGTAGTACACAAAACACGGATACATGTGAACCCCGTCTGTGGGCATAACCAGTGCCATAGACATACAGTTATACAGCAGCTCTAAACAGCTCTGGGCGTAACCACATATGTCTGTGTTTTACCTGCCTGAATGCTGAAACCACATGTCACATTATAGCCAATCACCGAAACTTGACACAGAAAGAAGAGGCATTTACAGACTGATCCTGCAGGTCAAAAACTAGAGCTTTAGGTCATAGACTAGTCCTTTAGTCCACATACTTGTCCTGTAGGTCAGACTAGTCCTGTCATCAACAGACTAGTTCTGCAGGTCACAGACTAGCCCTGTAGGTCATAGACTAGTTGTTTAGTCCACATACTTGTCCTGTAGATCAGATTAGCCCTGTCCTCTACAGACTAGTCCCGTAGTCCACAGACTCGTCCTGTAGTCCACAGACTCGTCCTGTAGTTCACAGACTAGTCCCGTAGTCCACAGACTAGTCCTGTAGGTCATAGTTTAGTCCACATACTTGTCCTGTAGTTCAGACCAGTCCTGTCATTTACAGACTAGTCCTGTAGGTCAGACTAGTCCTGTCCTCTCCAGACTAGTCCCGTAGTCCACAGACTCGTCCTGTAGTTCACAGACTAGTCCCGTAGTCCACAGACTAGTCCTGTAGGTCATAGACTAGTTGTTTAGTCCACATACTTGTCCTTTAGTTTAGATTAGTCCTGTCATCTACAGACTAGTCCTGCAAGTCACAGACTAGTGCTTTAGGTCACAGATTAGCTCTGTATGTCATAGACTAGTCTTTTAGTCCACAGACTCATCCTATAGTCCACAGACTAGTCCTTTAGATCCCAGACTAGTCCGGTAGGTCATAGACTAGTTGTTTAGTCCACAGACTAGTCCTTTAGGTCAGACTAGTCCTGTCATATGCAGACTAATCCCGTAGTCCACAGACCCGTCCTGTAGGTCACAGACTTGTCCTGTAGTTCAGTCTAGTCCCGTAGTCCACAGACTAGTCCTGCAGTCCAGGTATGGAGATGCTGGATTTAGTCCCCGACTGCAGATCAGGGTTATGGGTTTTCTTGACGGTTCTTGTTCAGGTTTTGGTCAGCTGAAGTCTCTGTGGTTCCTCAGGTCATGAACGGTGAGCAGATCAATCTGACCTCCTACATGTCCATCAGGCCCGTCCTCACCCAGCTCCCTCCTCCTCCTCTTCTTCCTCTGTCCCAACCTGTGAGCTGCTCCTCGGGGTTCCAGAGGTCCACCTGGACACCGCTGTCCCAACAGAAAGGAGCTCAGGGCTTCAATGAGAATACCTTTGGGAGACCAAGCCAGACAGGCTGGGCCTTACCATCCTCCTCCTCCTCATCTCCTTTTTACCCCGTTTTCCAGCCAGCTTCCTCCCTTCTGGTCCTCCCGCCTTCACCTCCCCCCAGCCTGGACCCAGTGAAGCCCCCTCCCATGGTCCCCATCTTCGGGAACAAGCAACCATCTCGTCACATCAACATTGCTCTGCTGCGAGTCCAGAAACAAGAACAGCAGAACCGGAGGGTGACATTACCTTCCTTTGGGAGAAAAACTCCCATCACTCCCTCCTCCTCCTCCTCATCCCTTCCTCCTCTTCCTCCGCCCACCATCCCTAACTTCAGCCGTCCTCCCAAACCCCTCAGAAGAAGCAGCACACTTCCCCAGCCCTTGGATCAGCCCAGAATCAACCTCCTCTCCAGTCTGAGTCCAGTGTCCAAAGTTAGACCTGGGATCATCGTCCCTCCAAAATTAGAGATCAGACCTAAAAAACCCAGGTCCATCATGAAAACTGTCAGGAGGACAGACCCTAAAGGCACCGCAACAGAACAAACACCTCTGACGGCCGCTGACGTCTCCAACAAGACCACCAGCTCCAAAAAGGTGAGTCCAGTTGGTCTGACCTGCTTTTACTCTGCTCCACAACACCTTATCTTGAAGGTTCTGATTCCATTTGAACATCTCTGTTCTTTTT
>JBBPBX010020519.1:0-17237 GCA_038048925.1 Garcialebias charrua | reverse complement strand
TTTTTGTCATCTGTGTATGTTTTCCATACACAGACGAAATTCATCTCTGCATTTAACCCAACCACCACCAGGTGGTGCAGTGAGCAGCCATAGAAAGCGCCGGGGAGCTATATATATATATATATATATAGATAATATATTACTGTACACACATACATATAAAAGGGCCTTTTATATCGGTGAGTTGTTTTCATGGAATAGCCGATGTCCAATACAATATTTCACTATATCGCTAATATCAACCGATACCATGCTGATTATATCGTCCATCCCTGATTATGAAGACCTGAGGTGGAGGTCGTATCCAGAATGAGAGCGTACAGAACCGCTGGGGGACCACTCTCAGTCCAAAACATGTAAAACTGGAAGTGGAACCTAATTTGAAGCCGTTTTATCAGCTCAAACGAATGTTTTAGGACTAATCTGGGATTATCCCTCGCTGTGTGGGAAGCTTTGACCTAGAGTTAATTCACAGAATCCAGCAGCTTGGATTAAACCCACATATTATTATTTATCTTGTCATACAAATACTGCACCTTTAGAAAATAAAATAAAAACATAACAGACAAGTTTTCGGCCAACAGCTCGTTGGAAATATTTCCTGTCTGTCAAACTGTTATTGTTTTTCAATGATTAAACTAAAGAAATAAGAATATTTACACATTCTAACTGGTTATCTCTGTACAAGTTGTATTTGTAGCCTGGATCCTTCACAGATATAAAATGAAAACCTTTACTCAGAAAATAAATACTTGAAAAATTAAATTAAACAGCAAATACCATAAAACGTCTTTAAAACGAGCCTCAGATTTATTCTTTATTTTTGGACTGAGCTAATATTGCCCTGAACCCTAAATATTGATTTCTCATTCTATTGTTTAAAATAAATGTAAAGTTGGTTTTTGTTTATTAGATTTGAATCGTTTAAATTTCCACTTTTCATTGGGTGTTTGTTTTCTGGACAACTGACACTCCGAACCACTTTAAGGGATTAAAGTATAAATCTGTTAATCTGAACAAACTCGTGAAAAATGTGCAGATTTTTTACATTTTGGATCAAAGTCTCTGGTCTCACCTGGTTTGTGGCCCAGGTTGTCCTTGGAGCCACATTTGCTCGTGACGTTGCTCAGATCGATCTTTTTGTGCACGATCTGAATCTGCAGACGAGACAAACGACAACAGAATGTTTTTATTGACCAGTGAGGAAAATAAACCCGTTAGTTCAAACTCTGAGCCGAGCCGGTCGACCATCAGTCTTAAAAACAAAAACCAGTGGACGTGGGAAGACGAGCGGGATTAGACATTAGGATTCAGAACCAGAACCGTTCATTAGTGCTGCAACAAGAACATTCAGTTTAGTGATTAGAAGCTGCTGATCCTGATCCGTGCACGGACGTGACCTCATCTTCTGGTCGACTGGAAACACGAACCGCTCTGAGGTCGAGGACAACGGGAGAGACCGAAGACAAGAGACGCTTTGTCCCTGCTCTGGCACAATTAGTTACTTCATCCTGAGGAGCATCGGCCCCAGCGGAGGCAAAAAGACTGAAGAGATCAGCCGGAGCTAACGTCAACGTCCTCAACACCTTCGTCTAAAACTCAGCTCTGAGTCAGACCCATCCAAGATGGCCGCCACAGCCAACTGACCTTAGAAAACACAAAAAACAGCCAGCCAGTTTCACACGACTGTTTCACAGCCGGGCTGAGGTGGGGGGGTCGAAGCCGACCCGCCCCATCGTACTGCGAAGCGACGTAGTAGCAGAGCCACAACGTCCACACGTGAGCCGAGCGGCTCGATGTCTGCGCAGCCGCCAAACATTTATTAAACCGTGTTTAGCTTTTAAACAAATAAAATCACTCAGCGAGTCGAGTCATCACATTTTAAAAAACAACACGAGACGTCACATTTACTACGTTCAGCTCTTTTCACGTGTGCGAGACGAGGTCCATCTGTGATTTATGAATGGCCAGAGGCGGCGTGAAGACCGACTGGTCTGAGCCGCCATTTTGCAGAACCAAGCTAACATTTGGTGTGGTAGTAGCTGAGCAGCATCGTCAACACACACTCTGAGGGCTGAGGCCTGTCACGATAACACATTTTGCTGGGCGATTAATTGTCTCAGAAATTATTGTGATAAACGATAATATTGTTTGAAATTTGACCATGATTAGTCATTTTTTTGACCAATGGATGTCAGTATAAGTGTTTGAACCGAAGGATGGATAGTGAGGGAGCGAGCAGCGTGTCGCTTTAAGAAAAATGGGAGGGAGGCCCCTTGATGTGACATGATCTGTCTCTTCAGTTCTCAAAATGGCGGACGCTCAGTGGTTTGAGCGCTTTAGCATTTTTCACACAAAGCTTTAATAAAAAAATCAGTAAACAAGTTCTCCGCTTCTTTTCTCAAAGAAAAACAACTTTTTACACAAAGGCACGAGTTTGAAACGTGAATTTTGGAGCTTTGACAAGACGGAGGTTTTTTCCCCGAGGCCTGTTAGCTTAGCTTGTAGCTTAGCTGCTTTAATGACCCAAAACACGATTTTGGATAATTAAAGCAGATTTTAAAGAGAAAGGGAGGGGTCAGTGAAGAACACCGGAGTTGAACCTTTTGTGTCTTCAGTAGAAAGAGATATGAAGAAACGATAAAGTTGATAAATTAAAATTTATCATGATATTAATTGATTTATTGTTTATCGCGACAGGCCTGAGTAATACACCGCACGATATATTTGCCTAAAACTTTGGCTTTAACGGTCTGTCTGTTAGTAAAATAATCCATTAACCACTGGGTGTGCGTCTACAACTGATTCACTTTTGGAGTCAATAAAATCCAAGATGGCTGCTAAAGCTAGTTAACCTTAGCAAACACAACAATGGCTACAAGAGTAAGTTTTACAGATGCTGAGCTAAAGTTTGGTGTGGTAGTAGCTGAGAGTCTTTCACATCTTTAAAGGACAACACCCACCATGACACTAACAATTCACCATATTGGACAATTACTGTAATTTATTATTAGGTCTATTTTCATTTTTGCATTTGGGCCAGGCGAGGGTTAAAAAAAAACAAAAAAAACCAACCCACTCCCGAATGAATCCGGAAACCTGGCCGAAGAGTCCCGAAGGGTCATGTGACTTTTGTTACATCGATCTCCACCCAGAAGGCAGAAGGTAGGAGTGAGTTTCCATGGAGGTTTATGAGAGAGAGTGCGTTAAAACTGCATATTTCCTGCATATTTCCTGGTGCATTTGTGTGTATATGGACCAGCGCTCTGATTTTATTTATTATTTATTTTATAACACCGCTGCGGACCTGTTGCTGCTCTCATTCATTCTGCCCAATGGAGCGAGCCGCGAGCCGCGCGCGTCTCTGGCTCCTCGTTCCGCTGGTCACCTTTGAAGTTCCTCGTGCCGGTGTAATTTGCTCCCTCGAGTGTATGTATCTGCTCTTATCTCTCGTCAGCCTTGTTGCGGGGAGCACGGGTCGGGCAGCACGCGCGCAGAGCTCAGCTGCGCGGCTGGCTGCCTTTCTGATCACGGGGCGAGAGAATAAAAAGCCGATGCGGAAATGAATGAATTTGTCGCGATCAAACGAATTAAACTAGTATGTCTAAGTGGATGCTCGCTCAGAATATGATAGACATGAGTGAGCGACAGCAGGATTAATCAACACAGGCAGCTTTAGGGAATATTTAAAAATGCTTCCTTTTTCTTTTCCTTCAGAATTGAAAAAGACTTCTGGACAGAAGTCGAAACGTTTTCTGCAACAAATAAAGTCCAGTTGATCCTGTATTGAACGCCTTTTTTGTTTTCTTTTCCTCGCTCGCCTGTAACTCCAAGGCGTCACTTTGGTGACGTGAATGCCCAAGTGAATGCCCATATATGGAGAGGGGCAGATTTTCCCGGAGCTGCATGCTAAAATCTGCTATAAATCATGAAATAACACATTTAGTGTTATTTCTCCACAATATAAGTAAACGCTCCTGTATTATTTTTAAATAAACTAATAAATATTAATGGCGATGCAATTTGAAAACATGGTGGGTGTTGGGCTTTAAAGGTTTAAACAACTAAAACTTCTTGTAGGCAGCTGGCACCGAGGTGCAGCGGGCGATATGCATTCCTGCAGGCAATAAGACCTTTACTTTGAAACAAGCACAGAACTGATGCATGCTGGTCCGGGGGTCAGTTGGGGTCACAAACAAATTTATCAGGATTATGTTCCATCATGAGCATTTAGGGTGAAAGGGACTAACAGAAACAACGAGCTACACCCGAGCAGGAGAGGAAATACTCATGACTCCATTAGTCCAAAGACAAAAGTGGGAGGAGTTAANCAGAATGAAGGAGCGGGGAACCCACGAACGCTCCTCTGGGCCATAGCCCTCCCAATCCACCAGGTACTGGAGTTGTCGACCCCTGCGACGCACGTCCAGCAAGCGCCGGACGGAGTAGACAGGATCATCATTGATGAAACGAGGCGGAGGAGGGTCGGCAGGAGGGTGAAGTGGGCTGGTGGAGACAGGTTTAATCTGAGAGACATGGAACGTGGGATGGATACGTAGGGTGGAAGGCAGTTGAAGTCGGACAGCAGCAGGATTAATGATCTTGACAATCGGGAAGGGGTCAATGAACCTGGGGGCCAGCTTCCTGGGAGTGTTCTTCAATTTAATGTCTCTGGTGGACAACCAAACCTTCTGCCCCACTTGGTAATTGGGAGCAGAAGAACGGTGGCGGTCAGCAAACCGCTTGTTTTGTTCAGCCTTCCTGAGAAGAGCTGCCCTGGTCTGGCACCAAATCCTGCGACACCGACGGAGATGATGCCAAGGCAGGTGTTGGCTCCTGGTGGTAGGATTATGTTCAATAACACACCTCAAAGCGGCTTCGAGCTCTTGGTTACACCTCTCAGTTTGTCCATTCGACTGAGGGTGATAACCCGACGTCAGGCTAGAGGTGGCTCCCAGAGCTTGACAGAAGGCCTTCCAAACTTGGGAGATAAATTGAGGGCCTCTGTCGGAAACATTATCAAGAGGTATACCATGCAGACGAAAAACATGTTTGACCATGATCTGTGCCGTCTCAGGATGCTGAGGGTAGTTTCAGTAGGGGTATGAAGTGTGCGGCTTTGGAGAAACGGTCGATGATTGTACATACAACAGAATTACCCTCAGAGACAGGCAGTCCGGTGACAAAGTCCAGGGCTATGTGGGACCACGGACGCCCAGGCGTAGGGAGTGGAAGGAGGAGACCTGCTGGGGGTTTGTTAGTGGCCTTGTTACATGCACAAGTGGTGCAGGCAGACACGTATTGTCTGACATCCCTCTCCATGTTAGGCCACCAGAAATGTCTTTTTGTCAAGGAGAGGGTGCGACTCATACCTGGATGACAGGAGAACTTGGCTGAATGGATCCAATGGAGGACTTTGCTGATGGCTGCAGAGGGAACATACTTTCTCCCTGGGGGACCAGTGCCAGGGTCTGGTTCGGTCTTCTGGGCCTCCAGGATTTCTCTCTCAATGTCCCAGGTCATGACTGCCACAGTGCAGGAGTGGGGCAGAATAGTCTCCGGTGATTCGGTCTCTGAAGAGGAGAACTGGCGGGAAAGAGCATCAGGTTTAATGTTACGAGAACCGGGTATGTATGAGATGGAGAAATTGAAGCGTGCAAAAAATAGAGACCAACGTGCTTGACGGGCATTGAGCCTCTTTGCTCCCTGAATGTAGGTAAGATTCCTGTGATCTGTCCATATCACAAATGGTAATTCAGCCCCCTCCAACCAATGTCTCCATTCTTCAAGAGCCATCTTGATGGCCAACAGTTCTCTGTTACCCACATCGTAATTGCGTTCGGCAGGGGACAAACGCCGAGAAAAGAAAGCGCAGGGGTGGATCTTACCATCCGTAGGGGATCGCTGCGAGAGCACCGCTCCCACACCTGTAGCGGACGCGTCCACCTCCACGATGAACTGACGATGAGGGTCCGGATGGGAAAGTATGGGAGCGGACGAAAAGAGCCTCTTAAGTTCCTGGAAGGCGGCCTCCACCTCTGGGGACCAGACAAATTTACGGATGGGAGAGGTGAGCTGTGTTAATGGCGAGGCTACCTGACTGTAGTTTTTGATGAAGCGTCGGTAGAAATTTGCAAAGCCCAGAAACCGTTGGAGCTGTCTTCGGTCCTGGGGTGTGGGCCACTCTGCCACCGCTTTTATCTTCTCTGGGTCGGATCGAACCTGTCCTTTTTCAAAAATGAATCCCAGAAAGGGCACAGAAGGCACAGAGAATTCACATTTCTCAGCTTTCACATACAATTTGTTCTCCAGAAGCCTTTGGAGAACTGCTTTGACATGTCTGGTGTGCTGAGCGGGGTCTTTAGAAAAAATCAAAATATCATCAAGATAAACAAACACAAAATCATCCAGGAAATCTCTCAGGACATCATTGATTAAGTTTTGAAAAACGGCAGGGGCGTTAGTGAGTCCAAAGGGCATGACCAAGTACTCATAGTGTCCTAGGGGTGTCTTAAAGGCGGTTTTCCATTCGTCCCCTTCTCGAATTCTCACTAAGTGATAGGCGTTACGGAGATCAAGTTTAGTGAACATTCTAGAGTCCTGAAGCCGTTCAAACACAGAGTCAATTAGAGGAAGGGGATACTTGTTTTTAATAGTGATGTTATTAAGTCCCCTGAAGTCGATGCAGGGTCTCAAAGTCTTATCTTTCTTTGAAACAAAGAAAAACCCCGCACCGAGGGGAGAAGTAGATGGGCGGATAATACCTGACTGTAAAGATTCCTCTATATATTGCCTCATCGTCTCCCTCTCTGGGCCTGACAGGTTGTACAGTCTGCTAGACAGCAGAGGGGCACCAGGAAGGAGGTCTATGGGGCAATCATAAGGTCTGTGAGGTGGTAGGGAGATGGGTTTCTGTTTACTAAAAACTGGGGCAAGCACATGATATACGGAGGGCACTCGGGAAAGGTCAATCTCTTCCTTACTGGGGGATGAGACAGAACCAGAAGAGATGGCAGAACGTAAACAATCGACTAAACAGGCCTCACCCCAATGTTCAATCATGTTATTTTTCCAGTTAATCTGGGGGTTGTGTTTTAGCAGCCATGGGTAACCTAAAATCAATTGGGGCTTAGGGGAATCAAAAATGAAAAAAATCACATTTCTCATGATGGTTACCTGACAACACCAGGTGAATGTTTTGAGTCCAGTGGGAGATGGAGGTGATGGTTTGTCCAGTGAGACCTCTGACACTGACAGAGCTGTTTAAAGGAAGCATGGGTAGGTTAAGAAACTTCACAATATCCAAGGAAATCAAATTCTGTTCTGCACCAGAGTCAATTAAAGCCTAAGTGGAAAAATAATCTTTATCAAAATAAACAGTAGCAGGGAGACAGAAATTTTTCTCAGGAGTTGAAGTTAAATTACCCACCAATATCTCCTGATTTATTGGTGGTTCTGGCCTTTTAAACGGAGCTGACAGTTTTTCACAAAGTGGCCACTCTTTCCACAATATAGACACTCATTTGTAGATAATCTACGTTGTCTTTCCTCAGGGGACAGTTTTGCCCGACCCACCTGCATAGGCTCTGGTTCGGGGAAGACTGGTGCCGGGGAACTACTTCCGGTTGAGGGGCGGTTCCAGGATTTGTAGTCCCTTTCCAATTTACGTTCTCTGTTTCGAGTGTCGATTCTAATTGCGAGACAGATTAGATCTTCTAAATCCAGGGGAGGCTCTTGTATGGCGATTTGGTCCTTAATGTTGTCATTAAGCACGTTTCGGAAAGCGCTTTTTAGTGCGGTCTCTCCCCAGCCTGACTCTTCCGCGATCACCCGGAAACGGATGGAGAACTCGGCGACAGATCTTGAACCCTGTCTGATTGTAAATAATCTTTGTTACGCTTCCTCTTGCAACAAGGGGTGATCGAAGGCTAGTTTAAAGTCTCTTATAAAGTTTGTGAAGGACAGGGAGGACAAAGAACGTGCGCGGAGATGAGCAATGGCCCACTGCAGAGCGTCGCCTTTTAGGGCAGAGACGATATAGGAGATACGGGAAGAGTCGGAGCCATACCTGATGGGTGCTTGTTTGAACGCGAGCTCACATTGGAGGAGGAAACCACCCACCAGCTTGGAGTCTCCACCAAAGAGTTTGGTAGGTCTGACATCAGGTTCATGTCTGTATGTTGATGCTGGGACTGAAACTGGAGTTGGTTCGGGTGGACGGAGTGGTTCGGGGCCTTTGGTAGTCATGGCGGCGACTTGTTGTCCAACAGCATGTATCATGCTACCAAGTTCACTCTGTTGGGTGAGAAGTTTAGTTAGAGTTTGCTCGTTACGTTCACTCCGGGCCTGTAGAGCTAATATTGCTTGGTCCCTCTGACTGTCTTTGGTCTGGCCTTGAGGGTCTGGTTGGCTCGAACATTCTAACATGATGGCAGATATTTTTGACCCCAAATGGCAGACCAAAGAACACGAGGACAAACAAGTACAAAAGTGATATTTTATTTACAGGTGCTGGAACTAGAGTAGGCTGTGGGGAGAGAAGAGGAGAGGTGGTGAATATCCTGTGATCCAGATGGTTCTTTGATAATTGTGATTAAAGTTGTATTTGTCCTTACTGTTGAATGTTTGCAGACGACGTTGGATAATGAATTCCCTGAGGGCGAAGTCCAGAGATGACAGGGGTCCAGTGGGTGAGTACAGTTTGAATGAAGGGAGATGAAGATGTCCTGAATGAGTCCTTAGCATGGATTTGGTGTGCAGGATTGGCAACCAGACGCAGCCTTGGAGACGAGCGGGCAAGCAGGACGGAACAGGAGCTGAACAGGTGGGCAAAAGGCAAACAGGTTAGTGCAGATGAGTCAGTGACTAAGAATCTGTGGCTGTCACAACATTACCCAAGGTAATCAATGTTCGAGCGTTGGCTGAACGTCTGGTTGTGGTTTAAGTAGAGCAGGAGGTGAAGGTCTAGGAGGCAGGTGCAGGTGTAGCTAATCAGCTGATTAGCTGCTGCTTGAGGTTGCTGGAGGGGAAGGCAGGACTCCTACAAGCAGACTGAAGTCCACTCCACGTTTTCCTTGCCACTTCGTGCGCTATGGACTACAAGGGACCACAGATGCAACGTTCTGATGTTGTAATCGAGGTGTGACACGTCTCTCAGTCCAGACAGAAGCAATCGAGTCAGAGTCCGCTGGCCTAGAATAAACGGTTTTCTTTTGAGAGCTTCTATGGATATAACGAGGTCTACGCAGAAGTCCCAGTTGTTTGATGGTGGAAACAGAAGGAGGAATGGAGCATTTGTTAAGTTCAAACAACTGAGAAGCAGAGTAGGTCAGCATTGTCGAGCCGGTGGAAGCTAGCACGGAGCTAGCCGCTAACAGCAGGCCCACGGCTCCGAAAAAGATATACAAGAAGCAGTGAGAGGTAACTTGAATGAGCTTTACCTTGACGGATTACAGGAGAGAATCCAGAACAGTCCAGAGGACACAGAAGTTGACAAGGCCAGCAGGTAAGCGAACAATAAATGCAACTACATGGTTCTTTAAGCTAAATTTGTGCTGGAGCTAGCGGGAGGTTGACAGCCTCCACTAATAAATTTCCGGTTAGACTTGTAAAGTTTTCTATCTAATGAATCCAGCAAACAAGTCAAATATTGGCTTCACTATAGTCTCCCATCCTGAGCAAGCACAATGGCATCAGTGGAAAGGAAAAACTCCCTTTTAAAAGGAAGAAACCTTCAGCAGAACCAGGCTCAGGATAAGCGGTCATCTGCTTTGACCGGCAGCGTGTAACGTCTGTAGATCCACAACGTAGTCAGAAAAGACAGTTGCTCAAAACTTAATCACAGAAAGGTAGAAAAGTAGAAAGGCCCATCAAGGGTCGGTGAAAAAAGGGTCGGTGAGAAAAATAAAACAGCAGAAAGTAACAAAAAAAGATCGAGGAGCAAAAAGTAGCGGCAGCCAAGGCGTGCCCGCGTCCGCTCACAGGTGCTGTCATTAGCAAAGAGCGGAAACAAACTGACTTTTTGTGTGGCGACTTCAACATTGACCTGGGATTGGGTTGATATAGATATGGTGGTTGTAAAAAATATAATACATCAGGTCATTGAACCATTTACTTACATATGTAACTTGTCTCTTTCAGAGGGCATATTTCCTGATAGTATGAAAGGTGCTAAAGTGATCCTTATTTTTAAAAACGGTGATAAAGGTGTTTTTGACAATTATAGACCTATTTCTTTGTTATCACAATTCTCAAAAATTCTAGAAAAAGTATTTTTGAACAGACTAGATACATTTCTTGACAAACACGACATCTTGAGTGCTAGCCAATATGGATTCAGATAAAAAAGTTCCACATCAATGGCACTTATGGAATTAACAGGAAAAAAATCACCACAGCCATTGATCAAAAACAACACTGCATAAGTTTATTTGTTGATTCAAGGAAAATATTCGACACTATTGACCACACTATTCTTGCCAATAAACTAAACAGGTATGGTATTAGAGGACGAGCTCTGTAGTGGATACAAAGCTATTTGACGGACAGAAAGCAGTTTGTGTATGTTGACGATATACAATCTGATTTCTGTAAAATTACGTGGAGTCCCACAAGGCTCGATTCTCGGACCAAAGTTGTTTATCTTATATGTAAATGATTTAGTGAAGGTGTCTGGACTGTTAAATTGTATCTTGTTTGCTGATGATACTACTTTCTTTTATTTTGGTAGTGACTTTGAACAAATGACTGCATTGATAACAATGGAATTTGCTAAAATACAAACCTGGTTTAAATTAAACAAGCTATCATTGAATCTTGGAAAAACCAATTACATGTTGTTTAGTAATGCAAAAAAGAATATGGATTTTTTTCTAAAAATTGATGGTGTGGAAGTAAAGAGAGTAAATGAGGTGAAGTTTTTGGGTATGGTAATTTATGACAAACTGTCGTGGAAACAGCACACCAATTCGGTAAATATTAAGTTAGCCAGATCTACTGCGGTACTGTATAAAGTTAAAGATTTTTTGAATGAGACAGCTTTGTATTTGTTATATAATACCATTTTTGTTCCACATTTAATTTATTGTGTTGAAGTTTGGGGGAAGGCATTTAAAACTATAACAAAGCCTATTTTTATTTTACAGAAACAAGCTGTGAGAATTATTTTAGGAAAACCTATGTTGACGATATACAATCTGATTTCTGTAAAATTACGTGGAGTCCCACAAGGCTCGATTCTCGGACCAAAGTTGTTTATCTTATATGTAAATGATTTAGTGAAGGTGTCTGGACTGTTAAATTGTATCTTGTTTGCTGATGATACTACTTTCTTTTATTTTGGTAGTGACTTTTAACAAATGACTGCATTGATAACAATGGAATTTGCTAAAATACAAACCTGGTTTAAATTAAACAAGCTATCATTGAATCTTGGAAAAACCAATTACATGTTGTTTAGTAATGCAAAAAAGAATATGGATTTTTTTCTAAAAATTGATGGTGTGGAAGTAGAGAGTAAATTAGGTGAAGTTTTTGGGTATGGTAATTTATGACAAACTGTCGTGGAAACAGCACACCAATTCGGTAAATATTAAGTTAGCCAGATCTACTGCGGTACTGTATAAAGTTAAAGATTTTTTGAATGAGACAGCTTTGTATTTGTTATATAATACCATTTTTGTTCCACATTTAATTTATTGTGTTGAAGTTTGGGGGAAGGCATTTAAAACTATAACAAAGCCTATTTTTATTTTACAGAAACAAGCTATGAGAATTATTTTAGGAAAACCTTATCGTTAACCAACTTAAGTTATTGAAATTTTATGATTTGGTGGATTATTATATTTCATTAGTCACGTATAGAGCTCAAAACAACTTGTTGCCTCCAAACGTTCAAATGTTTTTTGTTAAGAGAAGGTCTTGTTATAGTTTTAAAGGAACTGAGATTTTTGAAAAACCTCAGTATAGGACCAGTTTGAAGGGTCAGACTGTTTCAATACAGGGAATTGACTTATGGAACAGTTTTGAAAACAATGTTAAATATGCTAAATCTATGCTCGTGTTTAAAAAATGATCAAATCTAAGCTGTTTTTTTTTTTTTTTCTTCTTCCGGCACTCGGCAAGGCAGGTCGCATATCTTTCTGCTCTTCCCTCCCTAAGTTTTTCCTACTCCCTGCTTGCTTTTCGTCTCGTCTGCGACCCTTCAGCGCTCACTCGAACCAATATGGAATTAATAAATTGGGCTGTTTCTTCAATGGATAAGATTTTTTCCACGAAGCGGACCGTGCCAGGAGAAGCTGTCTGTCCCTCCGACACACACGCGGCTGGATACGTGATGGACTCGTGGGGTCAGTGGCAGCCCATGTGTCTGACCGTCTTAAGTGTCGAAGACGTGGAGGATTTGTGGATTATTGGATTATTGGTAGCAACTGCTCTGTTTTTTGGCGTAAGCGGAGTTGTTTGTTACTGGAAGCTGAGGGAGGCTTCGGCAGCTATCAGCGCGCTGTCGGCACTACCTGATCAGCAAAATTCTCTGAACCGGGCCGTGAGCTCCTCATCCCAGCTGTTGTATGAGCTCAATCGCTCGCTTGGAGCAGTGGTGGACCACCGCGCACCTGCTGTCCGTTTTGGGACTTGTTTACAGCCACCCCGGATCAATCAAGGGACAGATGGAAGTTCATGAAGCGGAGCGGAGCAGAACCACATATTTGGATTTCTTTCGGCCATGAAACAGCACCACAGACTTGAAGGCGGCAGTGGAAAAGAACACTGTGGTCTATTGGATAACAAACAAGAACATTATCTGGCTTCTGCACATGTCCTTGAAAATTAGGCTGTGGGAAGCCATTCTCCTGGAGTGTGGAGCTGAAGAGTCCCCCCCCCTCCCCCTCCCCAGAGATTTCTGTGAAGCCTCAGATAACACCCAGCTGCACATCTGCTGAACTCTGTGTTTGTCTGAAATTACTCACAGACTTATCTCCTTGCCTGCCGTATCTCCATTTGTTATTGTAACTAAATGTGCTTTCTGATATGGTTTTTACTGGATCACGCGGTGTCTTGAAGACAAAATGTGATTCATCTTTTTTTAATATCAATGCTGTGAATCCCCGTGTCTCTGCCTGTTTTCCTGCTTTTGACCTTCATCTGGGGACAGATTGGGACTGGCCGCGCTAAGAGCATATCATGTGTTGATAAACATATCATGTGTTGATGAACATGTCATGTGCTTTGTTGAGCTGCAGCTTTTTGCACTCATTCTCTCTCCTGGATGCTGCAACTACATATTTACGTTGTATTGGTGAAAATTGATGCAATGTTAATAAACCTTCTTGATTCTTGATTCTTGATTAACAAAATACAAAAATCTTTAGTTAAATCTATTCTATTAGTAATTTTCTAGTTAACTAATGAAGTTGTTTTTTATTCAATTACTTGAAAAACATTGCTTGAGTTGATTGTTTGGATTGAGTTTGCTTTTGTTTTTTGAAAAAAGGGGCAGATAATATAAGTGTAAGGATGGCACCATATGGATGGCGCCATGTACGGATGGCACCATCTAGTGGGCATCATTTGTCTGTTCTCCTGGTGATTTCATGTCAGCCTGTTTCTGGTCTTTTTTCTTAGTTTTATTAGTTTCCCCTGTTCCAGTCCTGTTCTGTTTTATCTCAATGTTTACCTGCTTCTAGTTTCATGTCTTAGTTAGTTCACCAGCCCTGGTCTGTATTAATTGATCCCAGCTAGTATTTTATTCAGCCCTTCTCAAAGTTGTAGATGTTTAGTTTAATTCTCTGCCTTGCTCCAGTTTTTGTTGTAATTAGATTTGCATGTTTTAGTTTATTCATGTTCCCTGCTCCAGTTTAGTTATTCATGTTATAGGTCATAGTTTTTTTTGGATAGTTCCCTGGCTCTAGTATTACTCCCCTAGTGTGTTAATCCAATTAGTAAATTATTTCCACCTGTATTTCTTGCCCTGTCTGTGTATATATACTCTGTCTGCCAGTCTGTTTTTGTCGCGTCATCGTTAGGTACTGCCTAGTCTTGTCCTGGTCTCGTCCTGATGTAAATGTAAGTTTTGCTGCCATGCCAGCTTTTTGATTTATGATTATTAAAGTATTTATTTTGTATTACCTCTGAGTCTGAGTCCCTGCCTGCACAACTGGATTCGTACCTGCCCTGTGTAAATCCTGACAGTTACGACACAACCATATTTAGAATCCAGCGGGTAGGGTTCTCCTTAGAAAATTTGAACACTCACCTCTCGTGTCCAAGTGGATGGAGGGGACCGTGTTTCGTTGCGGTGGTTTCCGGACTGTTCCCATGCCGGCCCAAGAGGACTTCAGCCGGGGGGTGGAGAATATGCCTTCTCCACTCCGGGTTCTCGAGGAGAAGGGACGGGTTCAGCTCCGTGAGAACCGCTCAATGTTTTTTCCTTGTTCGTCTCTCGTTCCGGCTCCGCTCGTCGTTTCCGGATGGACGTCCGGAGAGGACGAGGGCGATTTCTGTTTTCCTCTTGTTCCCCAGTCTCCACGCAGCCGTAAAAGCGGTAAAAAGAAGAACCGGAAGCGTTCACCTGCACCTCCGTCTTGGTCAGCTGATTGGCCTCGGTCCAGCGAATCCGAGTATGTTGGGCACGACTCCAGTGCTCCAGTGGGAGCGAGTTCCATGGCCTCACCTCCTAGGTTTCTGATGAGGGTGGAAACAAACGCTTTACGGTTGCTCGCAGCTGTCCCGGCTCGATTCGGTGAACCCAGTCACAGCGACTCTACGGGGACGGGTCTTCTCACCGCTCACTCGTCTCCCCGTTCATCTAGTGACCAAATGAAGGGGGGCCAGCCCACAGGTCAGTCAGCAGAACAATGTCTCATTGAACCAGCAGAGGTCGTCCCAGGATGTTTTTCTGGGGTGATAAACATTTCTGACTTACATCACATAAACTGTACTTTGCAAAGACTAATTTCCTCAGCTGAAGTTAACCTGGCCAGTTCAAATTTAGCACTCTCCCTAGCTGAGAGACTGTTGACGTCTACACCTGGTCTCTTAAACATCCCTGATTATTGTCAGCTTCTGAAAAAAATAAGATCTGTTAAGGAACCCACACTCAGATCAGTCCCTGTTACCCAACTTGCAGCCACAACAGAGTTTCCAGCTACAACAGTTACCAGCTAGCATCCTACAGCCATTACTACCACAGCCAGTTAGTCATCAGAAGAGGTCGCTGACCTGCCTTCATCGGCTGTTGCAGTTAAGGCTTCTCGCCACCGCAGAAAAAAGGGTAGACGTGGGTCTCAAGCCCCCTCTCTGCCTGACTTGCTGACTGCAGCCGACGTCTCCTTGCCGACTGCGGCTGCCTCCTCGCTTGCAGCAGACTTGACTGATGACTCCTCGCCTGTTGCAGACTCATTGGCTGTCGACGCTTCGGTTCCTGGTTCCAGCACTTTGCCTCCTGGTTCCAGCTCTTCGGCTCCTGGTTCCAGCTCTTTGGCTCCTGGTTCCGGCTCTTCGGCTCCTGGCTCTTCGGATCATGTCTCTACAGCCGAAGATTCTGCCGAAGGTGATCCTACCGCAGACGTTCCGGAACCTGCATCTCCAGAACCTGCATCACCTCCAGAGCCTGCTGCACCAGTGCCTGCAGTCCCAGCATCTTTAGGGGGGCCCCTGGAGGGAGCCTCCCACGTTTCCTGTCTCGGGGGGATCCAGGAGGACGCCTCCAATGTTTCCTGTCTCGGGGGGGGTCCAAGAGGACGCCTTCCACGTTTCCTGTCTCGGGGGGGTCCAAGAGGACGCCTCCCATGTTTCCTGTCTCAGGAGGGTCCAGGAGGACGCCTCCCACGTTTTCTGTCTCGAGGGGTCCCTGGAGGGATCTCTTCACGTTTCCTGTTCTGGGTGGGCCTTGGAAGGTGCCACCCACATTTTCTGTTGTCCAGAGGTCTCGCAGCCGGAGGTCTCGCCAGATGTCTCGCTCGACTTACCAGACGTCTCGACTGATGTCTCGCCCGACTCACTAGATGTCTCGACTGATGTCTTGCCAGACTATGCCTCGACGTCTCAGGAGGATCTCCGCACCCCAGACGTCTCAACGCCAGATGTCTCAACGGTCGACGACGTCTTATCGCTCAAAGATGTCTCAACGCTCGAAAACGTCTCAATGCAAGATGTCTCAACGCTCGAAGGCGTCTCAACGTCTCACGACATCTCACCGATCGAAGACGTCTCTACGCTCGAGGACGTCTCTGCGCTCGAGGACGTCTCAACGCCTCACGACGTCTCAACGCTCGAGGACGTCTCAACGTCTCACGACGTCTCAACGCTCGAGGACGTCTCAACGTCTCACGACGTCTCAATGTCTCAAGACGTCTCGACGTCTCAACGCCTCACGACGTCTCAATGTCTCAACGCCGCTCGACGTCTCAACGCCGCTCGACGTCTCAACGCCGCTCGACGTCTCAACGCCGCTCGACGTCTCAACACCGCTCGACGTCTCAACGCCGCTCGACGTCTCAACGCCGCTCGACGTCTCAACTCCGCTCGACGTCTCAACTCCGCTCGACGTCTCAACTCCGCTCGACGTCTCAACTCCGCTCGACGTCTCAACTCCGCTCGACGTCTCAACGCCGCTCGACGTCTCAACGCCGCTCGACGTCTCAACGCTGCTCGACGTCTCAACGCCGCTCGACGTCTCAATGCCGCTCAACGTCTTAACGCCGCTCAACGTCTCAATGCTCGACTTTTCCTCACCGCTCGAAGCGTCTCACCGCTCGAAGGCGTCTCACCGATCGCTGACGTCTCACCACTCGCCGCCGATGAAGGGGTCTCACCTCTTGCCGACAACGTTTGTGCACCTGCAGCCGACATGGTTCCTGCTTTGGAAGGGTGACCTCCCGGTCGCCCACAGGATGTGCCCCTGCCGGATGGACGGCATCCCGGCCGACAGTCTGGCCGGCTCCTGCCTGGTGGGCGACATCCCGGCCGACTGCCTGACCGGCTCCTGCCTGGTGGGCGACATCCCGGCCGACCACCTGACCGACTCCTGCCTGATGGGCGACACTCTGGCCGACCGCCCGACCATCTCCTGCCTGGGGGACGAGCTGTTGCCCGTCTGGACGTTTTTGTGTTCTTGTTTTGTGTTTAGCTTGTGTCTTGGTGTTTGTCCTTGTCTGTTTGTGTTTGGGCTTGCCGTCCTTACGGTTCCTCCCTCTGCCTGCCCGTGTCTTTTTTGGAGGGGGGTTCTTGGGGACGCC
>JBBPBX010020518.1:9591-21435 GCA_038048925.1 Garcialebias charrua | reverse complement strand
TTTGTGTAAAAAATTATAGTTGTAACATTCATACTGTGAGGTGCGCAAAGTCTGCAGTGCAGTACCCTAATGCATGCTCAATAATGTATTTCTTCTTCCGGCACTCGGCAAGGCAGGTCGCATATCTTTCTGCTCTTCCCTCCCTAAGTTTTTCCTACTCCCTGCTTGCTTTTCGTCTCGTCTGTGACCCTTCAGCGCTCACTCGAACCAATATGGAATTAATCAATTGGGCTGTTTCTTCAATGGATAAGATTTTTTCCACGAAGCGGACCGTGCCAGGAGAAGCTGTCTGTCCCTCCGACACACACGCGGCTGGATACGTGCTGGACTCGTGGGGTCAGTGGCAGCCCATGTGTCTGACCGTCTTAAGTGTCGAAGACGTGGAGGATTTGTGGATTATTGGATTATTGGTAGCAACTGCTCTGTTTTTTGGCGTAACCGGAGTTGTTTGTTATCGGAAGCTGAGGGAGGCTTCGGCGGCTATCAGAGCGCTGTCGGGACTGCCTGATCAGCAAAATTCTCTGAACCGGGCCGTGGGCTCCTCATCCCAGCTGCTGTATGAGCTCAATCGCACGATTGGTGCAGTGGTGGACCACCGTGCACCTGCTGTCCGTTTTGGGACTTGTTTGCAGCCACCCCGGATCGATCAAGGGACAGGTGGAAGCTCATGAAGCGGGGCAGAGCAGAACCACATATTTGGATTTCTTTCGGCCATGAAACAGCACCCACAGACTTGGAGGCGGCAGTGGAAAAGAACACTGTGGTCTATTTGGATAACAAACAATAACATTATCTGGCTTCTGCACATGTCCTTGAAAAGCGGGCTGTGGGAATCCATTCTCCCAGAGTGAGGAGCTGAAGAGCCCCCCCCCCTCCTCCCCCTCCCCAGAGATTTCTGTGAAGCTTCAGATAACACCCAGCTGCACATCTGCTGAACTTTGTGCTTGTCTGAAATTAATCATAGACCCAATCTCCTTGCCTGCCGTATTTCCTTTGTTATTGTAACTAAATGTGCTCTGATATGGTTTTTACTGAATCACGCGGTGTCTTGAAGACAAAATGTGATTCATCTTTTTTTAATATCAATGCTGTGAATCCCAGTGTTTCTGCCTGTTTTTCCTGCTTTTGACCTTCATCTGGGGACAGATTGGGCCTGGCCGCGCTAAGAGCATAT
The DNA here is from genome assembly GCA_038048925.1 of Garcialebias charrua. NCBI lineage: Eukaryota > Metazoa > Chordata > Actinopteri > Cyprinodontiformes > Rivulidae > Garcialebias > Garcialebias charrua. The sequence continues at coordinate 20,261 of JBBPBX010020518.1, read as the reverse complement.
CATGTGTTGAATAAACATGTCGTGTGTTGATAAAACATATCGTGTGTTGATAAAACATGTTATGTGCTTTGTTTTGCTGCAGCTTTTGCACTCATTCTCTCTTCTGGATGCCTGCAACTACATAGTTACGTTGTAATCGGTGAAAATTGATGCAATGTTAATAAACCTTCTTGATTCTTGATTCTTGATTGATAATCCAGGTAGAAAAATCTAAAAAAGCTAAGTCTGCAGTGCAGTAGTCCAAACCTTTTGAGAAATAAATTTTACCTTGATTTCACACACCCTGGCTCCATGACAGTCACATGAAACGACTCCATCTGGTGAGGCTCCCATGTATGGCCACCTTGAGTTTAACCAGCTAGTATCTGAAGTTACAAAGAAGATACGATCACCTTGATGATACTGTATTATCAAAACAAAAAAAATCATAATATTTTCAGTACATTAACTTACCTTTTTAATGGAGTTACTGTAGATCTCTGACCTACAGTGTAGAAATGCATATGACTCAACGTTAACACATACAACTCCAGCACGAATTTGGCTTTACAGAAGCTAAATATATTATTTTTAAGTAGATCCACGCACATAGAAATAACAGGGGGCTAACTAAACTTGTTGTTAGCATTAGCGATAGCGTAGTTAGCATAGGCTAATTACTAAATAAATAATACATCTCACTACTCACCCGGGCAGAAACAAGTCGACAACCATTTAAAGCTTCTTTTGATCCTAAATGGTTAACCCAAAACTCGTCCTCGCCAGTTTATTTAGGGCTTTGGCATACTTGCTGTAATCCATTCTGCTGTGTTTTGAACTGGGGAAAATCACTTCCTGCCCCGCATCTGAATTTCGCGCCACTTCCGGGTCACGTGATTGCAACCCAGCAATATTGGTGAAGATCTCTCCCCAAATGTCAAACTGTTCCTGGTAATGAGAAGCAGCAAGTAAGAACTTTTCTTACTGAAGTTTTTAGCATTTGGTTCGGTGTTAAAACTAACGCCTCAACTAGAACTTTATTCAAGCATCAGATTCATATTCTGTTGCTTTTTAATTATCGCTCGCTGCCCAAGATGAAGGTGGAGGGATGATGTTTTTGCCAAAGTGTGGGTGTGTACATCTGTCTTTTTTTAATCTTTCTAAAACCCTTTTTTTTAGTCGATCAATTTTCTTTGGACCGGTAGTCCTTATGAGGATCAACATCTGATTTCAATATGGTGTAAACTTTAAAAAAAAATTAGGGTTGGTTTTAGGGCCAAGTGTGAATTGAGTTTACGTTAGAATAAGGCATGCTTTTGTAATGGTTGGGTTTATACCATAATTTCGGACTAATTACGCACAATATAGGATTTTTGGCCCATATCCGATACGCCGATATGTTAAAACTTATTACCGATATTTTATATACGTTCCTTTGTCAGAACACATTCCTCTTATTTAGGCTTATTTGCTACAAAAATTGTGCAACAGCTGTAAGAGCTGGTGACATATAGTCAGTAATAGCCATATGCTATGTATAGCACTTTAACTTATATTAAATGAAAAGTGTTAAATGTTATTTATTAGCATTAGTCACCTGCAATGCTGTCTCACTTGTGGAGGCTTGTTCCAGGTTCCTATCTGCAGTGTGGGATCCTCTGCACGCCTGTGCATGAAGGACAGACTTTGTAAGTTTAACATTTTAACATCCAGTAATCTTAAGGGGAAATGTTTTTGTTAAACCGCAATTTAGAACCAGTTTGAAGGTAAGATCTACCCTCATTCAAGGTGTTAGACTGTGGAACGATTTGGAGTTAGCTGTTTAAGGTTCAGTCTGCAGTTTCTGTAGAACAGCAGCACTTAGAAAAAATTTCAACAAGCAAAGCATTCTGATCCCTCCCCCTCAGAGCCATATATGGCTCTGCCCCCTTGTGGTCTGTTGAAATTTGAATTCAAGCTCTGTTTTTATTGGCTGATTCAAATTCAAGCTCGGTTTTTATTGGCTGGTTACAAACTTTGTTTTTATTGGCTGGAAAATGGCGGGTCACTTTTTCTTTTTAGAAATGCTTATTTACCACCTGGAGAAGCAAGGGGACAATATTTTTTTTTGTTTTTTCAGAGATTACCTCTCTAACATCAATCTAGTGACAGAGTGAAGAAATATGTTAAAATATATATTGTTTGAAAAGTTACAGACTACATTACAATCTTACATACCCCAGCTTTAAGGAAGCTAAATCAATCTCGGTATTTAAGAAACTGGTAAAAATCTGTATGCTTAAAAAATATATATGATTGTACTTCATGAAAAGTTAGATATTTGAAATATCGCTTGAGTTATTTAGTTGTTTTGACAATTTTTTGAATTTGTTTATTTGAATGGTTTATTAGATAAATAAGGAGCAGATTTTATAAGATTATTTCTTCATCTGCTGCCTTTCATTTTATATTTACAATGTTTTGTAATTACAGATATGTTAATTGTTATGTTATGTATTTTTATTTTGTTATGAAATAAATAAAGACTTCCAAAAAATGTTTTTTTTGTCTATCCATTGTGTCGTAAGACTAATCATGCTAACGGGCTAACAGGACGTCCAAATGTCTGTGGTAAAACTCACCCAACAATTGGCTATTAGCTTCTCGACGACATCGTAAATGAACGTTGTAACTCGGGTAACGTTACGTCAGAAAAATATCTCCAACTGCAGACGATGTAGCGAGGCTCAACGTAGTTCATAAATCTTCGGAATCCGACATCCTCACCAACAAAAAATAAAACTTCCACACCGCTGACATTTTGAATTTTACTCTCTGCCGTGAGCTCGGGTAGGCGCACATGACGTCATTGCATTGTGCTACAACGGCATCACGCCGTGCTGCCGCTGCAGGCAAAAACAGTTCCTTTTATAATGAGCAAATTATTTTAATGGAATGTCCGATGTCCGATATTGCATTTTAACACTAATATCAGCCGATACCGATACCATGCCAATAATATCGTGCATCCCTGAGTAATATTGTGTATGCTGTTCAGTGTCAGGAGGGCTGTGATCAGTTTTATATCGGGGAAACTAAACAGCCACTGGCCAAAAGGATGGCCCAGCACAGAAGATCAACATCATCAGGTCAGGACTCTGCGGTCTACACTCATCTCCAGGCCAGCGGTCACTCTTTCAGGGATGAAGATGTTCACATCCTTGATAGAGAGGAACGATGGTTTGAGAGAGGAGTAAAGGAGGCCATCTTTGTGAAAAGAAACCATCATTAAACAGAGGTGGAGGCCTCCGGGTTCAACTGTCCCCCTCTTACAATGCTGTTATTGCTAGTATCACTCGGCCCCTTGTGGATAGCAAACAACCATCAGGGTGCTACTTCTAACGTTCCATCTTTAGGCTGATGGTCCTCCTTGATCATGTGAACAGCTGGTTTTGACTGTCATCAGCAAACTGGTTAATCCACTGTGAGAGGGTGCTATTTATAAAACTGAGCTGAATACAGCAACTCAGACTGAGGAAGTCTTTCGGATGAAAGACAAAACATTTCTACTTTTTTGTTTTGTTTTTTTGAATGTCCAGAGGACCAGACTTAGCTTTTTCAGATTTTTCGGCCTGGATTATTGAGCATGCATCAGGGTCACTACAAATACTCGACGTGAAATTAAAATACTCGATAGATGTCCTAGGAATTGATGTCGATTACTCGAGTAGTCTGTTAAAGTCCTAATCACAACTGCAAACATCTGCACTTCAGGTTTGAACTAAAATAGTTTTGGTGGTAGCTGCTCATCTCTAACACATACTTTTAGAACAACTCTTCACATTAAATCTTGGTACTAATAGGTGGGGTTAACTAGGCCTGTCACGATAACAAATTTTGCAGGGTGATTAATTGTCTCAGAAAGTTTTGTGATAAACGATAATATTGTTTGAAATTTAATAATACTTAATTATTGTCAAAATTAAGAAGTTTTTTTTTTTATTTGTTTTGTGTGTAGTACCTTTTTTGACCACCAGATGGCAGTATAAGACAGTTTGAACCAAAGGATGGATAGTGAGGGAGCGAGCAGTGTGTCTCTTTAAGAAAAATTTGAGGGAGGCCCCTTGACGTGGCATGGGCTGTCTCTTTTTGGTTCTCAAAATGGCGGACGCTCTGTGTGGTTTGAGCTCTTTAGCATAGCATTTTTCACACAAAGCTTTTAATAAAAAATCAGTAAACAAGTTCTCAGCTTCTTTTTGCAGAGAAAAACAACTTTTAACACAAAGGCACGGGTTTCAACCGTGAATTTTGGAGCTTCGACAAGACAGAGGTTTTTTCTCAAGGTCGGTCTGTTAGCTTAGCTTCTCAGCTTAGCTGCAATTAATGATCCAAAAACACGATTTCGGATTGTTGAAATGGATTTTAAAGAGAAAAGAGAAAGGGAGGGGTCAGCGAAGAACACTGGAGTTGAGCTTTTTTTTTCTCTATTCAACCTTTATTTAGGCAGATTAATCCCATTGAGCCTTGATGACTCATTTACAAGAGAGACTTTTTATCTTCAGTAGAAAGAGAAAGACACAAAGAAACTATAAAGTCGATAAATGAAAATGAGGTTGATAATTTTCATTTATTTATTTATAAAATTTAGCAATTTTGAAATACAATACAAAACAATCCCATAAACGATAAGAATACAAAATATAAAATGAAAGGTAACAGAAAGAAGAAAATGTTTTATTATGTCTGCCCCTTTTTTCAAACAATTAGTTCACACAATAATAATCTTCAAGTAACAGAACAAAATTTATCATGCGATTAATTGATTTATTGTTTATTGTGACAAGCCTAGAGTTAACCCTTTTGTCTGTTGGCAAAATAATTGGCTTTACATCAACTACCATTGCGGCACAGTGGTTAATGTCACGTCACAGTAAGAAGGTTGCATGTTCACCTCCCAGCTGGGACATTTCTGTTTGAGTTTGTTCTCTCGGTGCTGGTTTCTTCCCACAGACCAAAAACATGCATGTTCGGCTGATTGGTAAATCTAAATTGTCCCTAGGTGTGAGTGAGAGAGTGAATGTTTGTCTCTGTGTGACTCTGTGATGGACTGTAGACCTGTCCAGGGTGTCCTCCCCTTCTCTCGCAATATCTGCTGGAGATAAGAACCAGCTGCTGTGACTCTGCGTGGTAAAGAGGGTAAACAGACTGGATGGATGACTTTACAACTGATTATTTGTTTGAAGTCATCTTGATTTAAGATGGCCGCCACGGTTAATAGACCTTCGTCTGCACAAAAATGACTACCTTGTACAATTTTACAAACACTGAGCTAAAATTAGGCGTTTAGTAGCTGATCATCAGTCACAACACAAACTTCAGGTGCTGACAGATCCTGTGCGTTACCGCATGAGACTGAGTGTAGTTTTATTTTCAAGGTCTAACCAGTCCTATAACTTTGTCATTTCTCAGCAGAGGATAATCTTGCAATAGTAGACGTTTAATTATTTGTGAAAATTAAAATCCTTACAGTCACAAACAAATGCTGAATCAGTCACCTAAAACCGATCTTCTGGAGTTCTCACCGCTGTGTAAAGACATTAGCCGAATGCTTATTTGTGTTAAATGCGTCGCCACAACGGGGTGTTTTTTTGGCTCACAAATTTGATTTGAAAGGCGACTTCACGTGACGCAACCAATTAAAATTGTCGGTGTGTGTGTGTGTGTGTGTAGGGAGAAAACCTGGACACTTGTGCTCTAATTAGTTACGTGGAGCTCTGAGTTGGTCTTTAACCTTAACATTTAATCATGTAATTAATGATAATAGTCAAACTGACTAACACCACCTCCTGCCAGAAATGTCCACTGGAAACTGTTGTTCAGACTTCATGTTTTTGGAGACAGACATCATTTTTGACCTTTGAGACAAGGAGAAGGTTTGCCACCCTGGGCATTTAGTTTTTCATTTAAACTGAATTAATGTCTTCTTGTTATTCAGCCTGTGTGCCTCCATGTTTGCATGCCGAGGCGGTAAGTGGGTTTGTGAAGCCGTAAACTTCACCGGGCATGGATTTGGATTTCATCAGCTGTCACGTTTGCCCATCTGCACACTCTCCTGATGGATGATTACCTACTGTTGGCATTTCTGCGGTGTTCGGAGGTTGCCGGTGCTCCCACTCAGACGTGCCACACATCAGGCCAGATGAAAAGTTGTTTACAGCAGCCTGATTTTAATTGCTCGTCAAATGATTGGCCTAATTATAAGACGTGGAAATTAGAAGGGACGCTTGGATTTGGATGGCGAAGATCAACCGCTGCTCGCAACATGGTGGTCTTCCAAATTCTATTACCTTTGGCTCAGGGCTCAGTTTGTAAACCGATCTACGCCAGAATGCAAAAAGAGTGCAGGCTGGCTATCCTTCCCCAGAAAATTGTGAATAAAATAGTTGTGATTTCTTGCATTTTGGTGTATTTTAGCAGGTTGTTTACCTAAATTTGTAAACACTCTGCTTCTGTCAAGCATTTTACCCCCCCCCCCCACACACACACACTTGATGGTTCCGAGCCAACTCAGCTCCGCTGAATAGACTATATGCCAAGGACTCCCGTTCCAGCACTTCCGCATTCATTAGCTTGGCGGCGCACTTCCGGTTAGCAGAAATGACATGAACAAAAATAAGTAAATACAATAAATAAAACATCTACATACACACAAATAATAAATATATATATATAATCTATAGCGATGTTTTCCCTTCGGATAGCCACGATCCATTGTCGCCTCAACCCCTCATCAGCTGGGAAACGGAACAACTAACCACTCTATTGTACCCACCGGTTGGTGGACACAACGGAACTCACTTACGTGCCAGTAGCTCGCAGACGCTTCCTGTTTCGAGTCGTTGTCATGGTCTACTACTAGGAGCTAACGCTAAAAACAACGGCAGTGGATGGGACCCGGAAGTGACGGACGTGGCCAAAATTTTGACGGAGGTACATCACCACTACCCGTAGCATATCGTCTATTCACTGTCTGACTTCACATGTGGAACCTCCAGGTGCCTTCTCTGTCTGTTCATGGTGGCTGCCTGTGAGCTCCTGCCCACGTACGACTGCCTGGTTAGCTCGGTTGGCACTCACCCCCACCACTCTTTTTTAGGGGCAGAGATTTTTTTAAGTATAGAAGCAGAAAAGCTACTTGAAGGGGCAGCTCGTACGTGATGTTAAGAATCTTGTAAGTGGCTATTGTGTTTAAAATGAGTGTTTATGTAATTACTTTCAGTTTACATGTCCAATATGTTTAATTAATTCAAGGCAGTCATATTTGTTCATAGCTTTATTATGAATAAGCCTGAGAGTTACCAGATCCAAGTGATAAACAATAAATCAATTAATCGCATGACGAATGAAAATGATCAACCTCATTTTCATATATCGACTTCATCATTTCTTCGTGTGTCTCTCTTTCTACTGAAGACACTGGATGACAAAAGGCTCAACTCCGGTGCTCTTCACTGAGCCCTCCCCCGTGACCCCTCTTTTCTCTTTAAAATCAATTTTAACTGTCCAAAATCGTGTTTTTGGACGGTTAAAAGCAGCTACACTGAGAAGCTAAGCTATCAGGCTGACCTCAGGAAGCACCTCCGTCTTGCCGAAGCTCCAAAATTCACAGTTGAAACTTGTGCCTTTGTGTAAAAAGTTTTTCTCTGCAAAAAGGTGAGAGCTCAAACCACACAGAGCGTCCACCATGGGAACTGAAGAGAGACAGCCCATGTCACGTCAAGGGGCCTCCCTCCCATTTTTTTTAAAGAGACATGCTGCTCTCTCCCTCACTATCCATCCTTCAGTTCAAACAGTCTTATACTGCCATCCAGTGGTAAAAAAGGTATTCCACACAAAACAAATTAACCAACATTTCTTCTTAAATTTGACAATAATTACTAATTATTGTCAAATTTCAAACAATATTATCGTTCATCACAATAATTTCTGAAACAGTTAATCGCCCAGCAAAATGTATTATCGTGACAGACCTAACCGGAACGCACCATGTCAAAATAAGAGCATTCCCGGATCCTGTTCCGGCAGGATCCGGCTCAAATTAAGCCCCGCTTTGGCTGAACAAGCAGAATGATATGCAGGATAAAATTTAAGTTGGTATTTCCTATTTCTGATAGACAAACTATCTACACTTGGACTAAGCCCCTCTATTTGTAACTGGGTACTAGACTTCTTAACAGACAGACCACAGTCCGTGAAGATCCACAACTTCTCCTCCTCCACCATAACCCTCAGCACTGGCTCTCCTCAAGGATGTGTGCTGAGCCCCCTTCTGTTCACTCTGCTCACATATGATTGTACAGCCACACTTCCAGGCTGTCATATTGTTAAGTTTGCAGATGATACAGCGGTGGTGGGATGCATCACAAACAATGATGAGTCCAGCTACAGACAGGAGGTGGAACACCTGGAGAGCTGGTGCAAAGAGAATAATCTTCACATGAATGTGAAGAAGACAAAGGAGATGATTGTGGACTTCAGAAGGAACAAACACACCCATGCCCCACTGAAAATAGGTGGGTCTGCAGTGGAAGTGGTCTCCAGCTACAAATACTTGGGTGTACACATGAATGATAACCTCAGCTGGAGCAACAACACCACCAGCCTGATCAAGAAAGGTCATCAGAGACTCTACTTCCTCAGACGGCTGAGACGAGCTGGTCTGAGCAGCCCAGTCCTCACCTCCTTCTACAGGTGTGCAGTGGAGAGCATCCTGTGCTCCAGCATCAACGTGTGGCATGGAGGCTGCACAGTTGAAGAGAGGAAAGCTCTGCAGAGAGTGGTGAAGGCTGCACAGAAGTCTGTTGGAGTCAGTCTCCCCACCATCACAGACATTTACACCTCCAGATGCAGGAAAAGAGCCACCTGCATCATGAAAGACCTCACTCACCCAGCACACTCACTCTTTGCCCCACTCCCCTCAGGACGGAGGTTGAGGAGCATCAAATGTAGAACCACTAGACTGAGGAACAGCTTCTACCCTGAGGCTGTTAGACTCATGAATAAATAAAAATAAAATAAAAAATAAACACTGCAAAATATCACATTGTGCTGATGCTGATCTGTTTTCTTGTTGCTGTGTTCATCTGTGTTCATCTGTGTTCATCTGTGACCATCTGCTCATACAAACTCATGTTCGTGCTGCTGTTTATTTCCACTATATTAGGCTTAGTGTATTACTAGTTGATGTTTTTCTTAGTTAATTCTAGATGTTATTACTGTTTTTCTCTTGCATTTGTTGTTGGATGTAACTGGGACCCCGTGTACATAATCTCGTTTTCATCACATGTACCACATGCGGTGCAAATGACAATAAAGACTCTCTGACTCTGACTCTGTTGCCCCTTCAGTAGAGGCAAGCGTTGAATTCATTAGTTAATCAGATTGGATGACACAGGCGTCCACTATTTACGCCAACTGCAGTGAGGCATGTGTTGGTTTGACTGTTAGCAAAATATCTTATGAACCATAAACTTGTCAGAAATGGTCCCTTTTCATCAATAGTTTGCGGTGTGTGATATGCAATTCTTGAAGGAATGCTGTTACTTTTTAATTTACTGTTTTTGAAGGCAGTGATGTTTTCATCTGCCTTAAACCAACCAAACATCCATTGTGTGTGACTCCATTTCTCTACTGAAACTCATGGTTCACAGCTCCATTAACGGTTAAAAAACAGGTTTCTCCCTTTGCTTATCCTACCCCACCCACTCAAAAGTGTTTTTGTTACTAATCAGCCGACCTTATTTATGCCGTGGTCTCGGACGCAGGGATGCATCGAGTTTGATCTTGTCCCTTTGATTGGAGAGGGGGTGACAAAATGACCTCGCCACAACTTGTGCACACTGAGAATGTAATGTCATTTTGGGATTTCACAAGGAATCAAAAGCTTTGGCCTGAAACGGTGCACACTGACTGGTGGTCATTACAACTGCCCAATGACTAAGCCTTGGATCTCTCATCCATCAGGGGCGTAAAGCCATAAAGAAACTGTCATGTTGTGCATTCGATCTGCACACGTGTAGCACTGGACTGTAAGTAATGCAAATTGATTTTTTTTTTTTGAAGGGAAATACATGCAACACACCAGTTTCTGAAAAAATAAACTTTAAAGGCATGACTGACTGACTCCAGTAAGCTGAACTCTAAAATTGCCCCATTTTATATTTATCACACTTTTCGATAAGTCCGAAAGGAAAAAAATATAAAATTTGACGTGTAATCTGCTCAGTGTGGGTTGATTTCTTTAACACATTCTGCTGCTTCTGGGGCAGCTGAATTATTAGCAATCACATCTGAACACAAGCGCATGGATCAGCTTGCATGTGAATGTTACTTTTGAGACTTTCTTTCCACTTCAGATTCACAAGGTTAATGTTGCGTTCAAGGCTGTTAAAAAGCTGGGACATCTGAGTGTTACCAGGTATCCTGAGTTATTGGGAAGAGACACATTGCTAACTTGCCACAATCACTCAACCCCTATATTAAAGTACGTATGCACATACTGTACTCTAGAAATATATTTTCCTCTTCTAAAAATACAGAAAAAATATATTTTCCCAGTAGTTTTCCCACAAGCAGAAAATGTTAACTTATATATTGGACTATTTGGACTAACTTATATATCAGGACTATTGAGAATGAACTTTCTTAACTTA